>SSNP01000015.1:3091394-3114764 GCA_006937955.1 Pachypanchax playfairii | reverse complement strand
AAAAAAAAAAAAAAAAAAAAAAAAAAAAGAACCAGCCAAACCAGTCCAACCGCAAGAAACTATGTATGTACGTTAAGTAACAAAACATGTCAAAGTCATGCTTCTCCAAGCGGCGCAGGTCACAGTCACACTGGTTGTTTTACAGGGTTTAATTTCCATCTAATTAAATTGATGATCCAGATCTTTCAAAGAGAGTTTCTGCGAAAAGGTTATGAAGAATTACGACTTTAAACGTTGTAGACGGATGTTTGAACAACCTCATTTAGGAGAAACAGATTAGTTCTGACTAAACTAAGCTAACGACTGATAACTGCGGCCTTACATGCAAAGTGAAGTTCACTAAACAAAATCATGACATCACTGTAAATTTTACATCATGTGGTTATTTATATGGATGCTTCTGGTTTCAACTGGAAAAAGGTTGAATGATCTATTTGAACATGTCTTGTTCCTGACGACAGGACGATGCAGGAGGCGTGTCAGTGGATCAGAGTAAACTTGCTTTGGTTTGTTGTGATAAACAAGGAACTGAGCTGGTCTGTCCACTTTCTGATTATAAAATCTATATCATAACTGAAAGAACAAGATCCCAGATATATGTGTATGTATGGACGGAAGGATGGGGTTAATGATCTGTAGCCCTTCTAGTTCGATGTGCAACACTTCCAGCCAGAGTTCTAGATTTCTTCCATCATAATAAGCACATAATGTGAAACTATTAAATATTTATAAAACAGCATTTACATTAACATCTATGAAATATTTGAGATTAAAAGAGCTTAAAGCTGATATCCCTGATTTCAGATTACCTAGCTTAGACTGTCAACAGAGTCACAGAACACTCGTCCCTCCCATTGGGTAGAATTCCTAAGCCACGCCCCCCAGGTTTGTAAGCACGCGTCGCCCCAGAAGACGACCGAGTGCAAGAGACTGGTCCGCAGTTCATTCAAGTACCGTAACATGGCGGAATCACCGGTAAGTGAAAACAATATAACAACAAACAACTGACATTAATTGTTAGTTTGTCCTGAACCTGACGCGGAACCAGCCGGCGGCTGTTTCTCCTGCTGTGACATGGTAGAGTGCCGTACACTCCCAGCAGTGGTGTGCTGCGGTAATATGTCTCAGTTTTTTAGGAGCACAGAAGCCAAATAAATGAAGTCCGTAAGGCTGGAGAGACTGTCCAATCATTCCTTTAAGGCCGAACCATTTGATTGGTTGATGTTTTTAGACAAATACGGGAGAACCACTTATATATTTATTTATTTATTTATTTGTTTTTTAATCTTCACAACATGTTTTTCTACATGCTGTGTTAAAACGTTTTTAATGGGCATGAAAAAAATACGTTAAGCTAATTTGTTATGCAAATTAAGTATAGCAGCTTTAAAGACGTGAAAAATAATTTTAATCAGTCCCAGTTTGAACAGCTGTTAGCGTATCTGTCCCATCAGACCTGATCTGATTCTGCAAATTGAGGTCGTTATGGCCTTTTCTGACAGTTATGCATATCTTTGTCTTTTACATAATACATGCAGCCACCTGCCTGCACGTGAGGCGTTTAGGGAACACTGGTAGATTTGAGCGTGCAGTCTGCATGTGAGGTATTTATGTGCACCTCCTACATTGTTTTACTCACCTTGCCCAGCTGATCAACGGGCTGATTGTAGAGTCGCGTGCTGACGACATCAAAAGGTGTCATCGCCATCACCACCACCACGCTGCTGATCATACCGGCACTCAGAGCGACCAACCAGCTGTCGTTTGGAAACACCTACAGGAACAACAAAATCACTCAGGATGAGGGACGAAGCTGCTTCTCAGAATGACCAGCAGCAACACGGTGTCAACAGAAGCTTCTAATTTTAACTGCATCCTGAAATACAGCGAAACAGAGGAATGTTTCTATTATTAGAGCTTATGTTCCACACATCCTACTGGATTGGATTACAGCGTGATCCTCAGCACATATGAGTCACATTGAACATGCCACACGGGAGCTGCTAAAAATCATGTCTAGGATTCTTTTGAGACGTATACAGCAGGTTCTATAAATCAGTCCCACTCGCACACAGTTACAACAGAACTCCAGTCATTCTGGCAACTGCCGCACGTCTGAATCATGTTTAATATGTTGGAAATAAACAGACGTTTAATGGTTCTTCATAGGCGACGCCCACCTCCCCCTGATGCATGAGCAAAGCCAAATGTTTTCATTCAGGGAGGCCAGAGAAAGGTGGAGAATTTCCGTTCCAGAAAAGTGCAACGTGGAGTGTTTAGTCACTGTGACTGTGTTTGTAATCTGTGCAGAGCTACCGACCCCTCTAAACCTGAACCCCCCCCCGCCCCCCCCCCCCCTCAACCCTGTCTGTCTGTGAAAAGATCCTTTCCTGATTAATGGACTTGCTGCTTATTTCCCCTGTAAGTGATTATCAGGATTTACATCATTAGAATCCAAATGGTTTATTCTTTCCAACAGACTCGTAGTGTTTAGCAGTTATACTCTGAGGAAAGCCAGATGTCCACAAGAACAGCCAAGTGTCTTCTTTTTTTTTTGGACTGTGTTGTGGAGACGGTTCACTTTTAAAAGCTTTAGGAAACGCTGCCACCTCAGAGCCACAACTTCCAACCTGCAGGTCGATGACCAGCTCCTTGGAGGAGGAGAAGGTGGAGAGCTGAGTCGCCGACCCCACGCTGACCCTTGGCACAGCAGCACTGGAGCCTCTCCACAGTCCCAGAATTCCATGCTGCCTGTAAATGACCCTCAGAGCGTGGATCATCCCCTGTCAGGAGGAAGAGGACGAACATGAGGAAACAGCTGGAACTCTGCCTGCTACATTCAGTTTTTATATTACCTCGTGTTTATACTGATGTCCAACTGCAATGGAGGAAGTAGCCTGACTCTGCAAGTGAGTCTTCACCTGCAAAATCAGATTATTATCATCATAATGACTCGTGACATTATAAACAGTGAAATGAAACTTAATTAAAGTCAGAAACTAACCAAGTAGACAGGGCTGCCCATAACAGCCCCCACTACTCCAGCCATGGCCCCCGCTAACGTGGTTTTCACGGCGCTGACCCGTCCGTTAGTGTGTATGTAACCGGCAGATTCAATGATGGCGTAAGAACCGAGCCGGACACCGTTCATACAGAGCTGATAGAACAGACCTGGGACCAGCCCTTTCTGCAAACCGGACAGTCCGTCCACTTTACCGATCGTATAAAAAGCGTGAAAGACGTTGCGGTAATAGATCTGATAGGTGCCCCGGGTCCGGAGCTCTCCTTGGAGCTGCATCCGTGTCTTGACGACCTCCAGCGGGTTGGTGAACAGACACGCGCCGCACGCAGCTACTCCTCCCAAAACGAAGTCCATCACTGCCGTTTCTGATGTCTGTCCGTCCGTCCTGCGGGAGGACGAGTGGAGTTCAGACTGTCCGCTGATTGAAGTGAAACAGTGAGTCAACAGCCCGCATACTGAGCACCATCACACGCACCGGAGAGACGCTCTCAGAGCGCAGACGTGACCGCTTCATGAGCCTCCACTTCGGTCGGAATTCTGATACACGAATGCGGAACACTAATTGCATGTGGAGATATTTGAGCTTCTACAGTTTCATCTCACACGAGTAAGGTTTCCACAAGGTTTAGGAATGTGTTTGGAGGAATTTTTGACTATTAGTGCATTGTTTACAAACCGTTTACTACTGATCACTAAGATCAACCAGGAACTCTTAAATTACCCGGAAGTAACCCGGATTATTCAAAGTATAAAGAAACTGATGAGACACGCAAGAAGAAATATGATAGATTTTTAAATGGTCAGAAATTAAAGAGTTAAATAAACATAATAAAAATAATAAACAAAAACAAGGATTATACTGCATGAAGCGGGATGAATCAGTTTATGTGAAACGTCTCAAGTTGAAAGAAACATGTTTGACTTTCATAACAGCAGGGGGCAGAAGATGACTGACTAGAACCTGATTGGCTCAGACCAATCATCATCATCATCAACATCATCAGCATCATCAGTTTCATTCACTAGTATCCAAGCAAAGCAAATTGTTGGAGATGATTAATTATAAAATAAAATCAAACAAACAAACAAACAAACAAACAGACAGACAGACGGACGGACGGACGGACGGATGGATGAGGTTACCATGGCGGCACCGGTGATTACTGTTTAGATACAGTGGGTCAAAAAAGTATTTAGTCAGCCACCAATTGTGTAAGTTCTCCCACTTAAAAAGATCAGAGAGGCCTGTAATTTTCATTATAGGTATACCTCAACTATGAGAGACAAAATGAGGAAAAAAAATCCAGAAAATCACATTGTCTGATTTTTAAAGAATTTATTTGCAAATTATGGTGGAAAATAAGTATTTGGTCAATAACAAAAGTTAATCTCAATACTTTGTTATATAGCCTTTGTTGGCAATGACAGAGGTCAAACGTTTTCTGTAAGTCTCCACAAGGTTTTCACACACTGTTGCTGGTATTTTGGCCCATTCCTCCATGCAGATCTCCTCTAGAGCAGTGATGTTTTGGGGCTGACGCTGGGCAACACGGACTTTCAACTCCCTCCAGAGATTTTCTATGGGGTTGAGATCTGGAGACTGGCTAGGCCACTCCAGGACCTTGAAATGCTTCTTACGAAGCCACTCCTTCGTTGCCCGGGCGGTGTGTTTGGGATCATTGTCATGCTGAAAGACCCAGCCACGTCTCATTTTCAATGCCCTTGCTGATGGAAGGAGGTTTTCACTCAAAATCTTACGATACATGGCCCCATTCATTCTTTCCTTTACACGGATCAGTCGTCCTGGTCCCCTTGCAGAAAAACAGCCCCAAAGCATGATGTTTCCACCCCCATGCTTTACAGTAGGTATGGTGTTCTTTGGATCCAACTCAGCATTCTTTCCCCTCCAAACACGACAAGTTGAGTTTTTACCAAAAAGTTCTATTTTGGTTTCATCTGACCATATGATGTTCTCCCAATCCTCTTCTGGATCATCCAAATGCTCTCTAGCAAACCGCAGACGGGCCTGGACGTGTCCTGGCTTCAGCAGGGGGACACGTCTGGCACTGCAGGATTTGAGTCCCTGGCGGCGTAGTGTGTTACTGATGGTAGCCTTTGTTACTTTGGTCCCAGCTCTCTGCAGGTCATTCACTAGGTCCCTCCGTGTGGTTCTGGGATTTTTGCTCACCGTTCTTGTGATCATTTTGACCCCACGGGGTGAGATCTTGCGTGGAGCCCCAGATCGAGGGAGATTATCAGTGGTCTTGTATGTCTTCCATTTTCTAATAATTGCTCCCACAGTTGATTTCTTCACACCAAGCTGCTTACCTATTGCAGATTCAGTCTTCCCAGCCTGGTGAAGGTCTACAATTTTGTTTCTGGTGTCCTTTGACAGCTCTTTGGTCTTGGCCATAGTGGAGTTTGGAGCGTGACTGTTTGAGGTTGTGGACAGGTGTCTTTTATACTGATAACGAGTTCACACAGGTGCCATTAATACAGGTAACGAGTGGAGAACCGAGGAGCCTCTTAAAGAAGTTACAGGTCTGTGAAAGCCAGAAATCTTACTTGTTTGTAGGTGACCAAATACTTATTTTCCACCATAATTTGCAAATAAATTCTTTAAAAATCAGACAATGTGATTTTCTGGATTTTTTTTCCTCATTTTGTCTCTCATAGTTGAGGTATACCTATGATGAAAATTACAGGCCTCTCTGATTTTTTTAAGTGGGAGAACTTACACAATTGGTGGCTGACTAAATACTTCTTTGCCCCACTGTATAGGACAGTGACACCTGCAGCTATTTTAATTACATTTGAAAACAATCAGCCAAAGACGAGCGACACGCTCACACACTTTAACATCAACAACATGAGAATATTTGTAACAAGTTTTTAATTTATCACAAAAGGAAAAAAAAACAAAGATTCATTTTACAATTACAGTAAAATCCCATCATGTGTTATTTATTAAATAAATATATTAAACTGTAAAAGAATAATGATGCGAAGCTGAAAACTCTGACCCCTCAGTGTTTCTGTGACCTGTTGTGGAAATACCTCACACATGAACAAACTGATCATATAAATGCAGCGACATCTGGGTGGTTGGGTGGGTTTGTTCTCCGTCACTGATCTGGATTAGACTTGAAAGTAACGTCTGTTTTACTTCTACCACTTGTAAATAGGATTTGTCACAAGCTTTTGAACAGCCTTATGCAAACGGACAGGAGATGGACTTTAACACTCACGCATTTTATGTTCTGTGTGTTTTTATTTACTTATTTAAATGCTTTTGTGTTGTCCTATTTTCTTATTTGATCATGTTTATACTATACAACAATAATTTATGGGCTCATTTAATCTTCAGTATTACATCATGCTCAGAATATAAAGGGTTAATTTTCTCTATGGCTTTTCGATTATTACACTGAAACCATAAGAACCAAAACCAAAAAAAAAAACAAAAAAAAAACATTAATCACATTTAAAAAAATATGGGATAAACTGGCAAAGTAATTAAAATAAAACCTGTATTGTTAAAAACTGTTAAAAAGTCTGTTTGCTTTTTGATATCTTGTGATGTTTATCCGTATTTTCTTACCTTTTTGTGGCTTGTTGACCACAAGTGATGATTAAATGCTTAAAAAGGTTTAATTTATTTAATAAAATGGGAAAAAATACACCTAATTTACTATTAATATTAATAGAATGTAAAGTCTGTGATTGCACACTGAGTTCTCTGTGTCCAGTTATACATGACCTGCATCCGGCACTTTGTGTTCCTTCTGTCGTGTGTTTGTCCTCTTTGGCTCTATGATCTGAATCCCTCTTCTCCGTTTCCTCACCTGCTCACTAAATCCTCTCACCTGAAATGTACCTGCCTAATGTTCTCCCCTTTTTCTAAGCACGTAATTAGGCCATGCTCACACGCCATGAATATAAAAGTGTTTATTCATCTATGTGCCGACAAAAATAATTAGTTCAAAGACTATGTTGTGTTGGTCTGTGTCCCCCCCAAGAGGATAATCCAGGTTTGATCCGCAGTCTGCCCCTGAGCCGAATCGTCACATTAAACTGCGAGGATAAATCATGGTGAATTTGTGCAGGTTTTTAATTTCCTCAAACATCTAAGTGTGGAGAATAAAACATGATTTCAAGAATTATTCATTAAATAGTCCGTGTTATTTATGATTAAATGCAGGATCTAGGTTGACCAACTTAGTTACCTCTTCTTCTCAGTTACATTAGCTTTGCATGACCCCCCCCCATGGTGTCCTGGTTTAATCCTCACCAGCCAATGAGCTGCCAAGTAGGATTTCAGGTGCCTTCCTATCCCGTCACACTGCAAGCAGAGAAGAAGACGAGCGTTCAGCATCCCATCAGAACAGAGATGAGTTCCACACGTTCTGGATGACTGAAGGGAAAATCTGCAGATACGAGCAGGAAAGAATTTGTTAGACGCTTTTCACTTTGAGTTAATTCATCACATTTACGTCCTCATTCCTCCTCCTGCAGCAGCAACAGCAGCTCAGAAGGTGAGTGTTGCTTTAATCCATTACTGGCCATGAAACGATGTAAAATAGGAACAATTTTCTTGCAGTTTGTCTTTTTGCAAGTTTTACTGTCAGTTTTACTTTGTGATGCATGTTCAAACAATTCATTTCACCGTTAAAACGTTTTGGAATTAAAGAATTAAAACCTAAAGACAAAACACTAATAACAACAACCATGTATTTGTTGTTTATATTTTATTACAAATAAAAGCAGATGCAGTGTAATTAACTATTGGAGGGCTGTTTCTATGTAAACCTGTAGCATTAACAGTTAGTGTTAAATGGATTATGTGAGATCAGGAACCAACAGTGTCACTTTATGCACCACATATGGGTGTCAGGTCAGGAACCAGGCAGATTACATATAAAATACACACTCAGTGATCCACTTGTCATTTCCTGTCCTAGTTTGTTGCAGAGTTTATTTCTTCTTCTGGGCTTTTTATTAAACAGGAATGTTTTATTTCAGCTTAAATTACGTTTAAGATAATATTCCACTTGGTAATTGTTTCTAAACTCTTTATTTTCCATGTACTGAACTCTACAAGCTTTAGTGTAATTAGGATTAATTACATTTAAGTAAAGCGTTTAATGAAAGACAGCGAAGGCTGGCGGAAGGTTCTTCCTTCCTCTGTTGGAACAACATTTCTGCACATCTTTTGGGTCTGATCGTAAAGAAACTGCAAACTGAAAGAGAAAGTAACGAGGCTGAAGAAGTAAAAATACCTTAAAGAGACCAGCATGAATCAGTTCTCGCTCTGTTTGGCTTCTAGCTCAGATCCTTGACTCTTTTCTTCAGTCACCTTTAACTTCTGAACAGCAGAGTGCAGCGTATCACTACTTTTTTTTACCATCAAATGTTTCATGATTCCTGCTAACTTTTTGAAATGAGACATTCTGAATCAACTGTTTGTTTACAAACTTTAATCCAGTGAGCAGCTGAGCTTCAGATAAAGACACAGGAGCTAAAGTCTTTTGGCTAACCACCAATTTAAATGCCTGTTTGGTGCATTTTTCAACAAATTACTCATTTGTTTCTTTGTTTCGAACAGCTGGTCTTAATTATAAACAATTCTATAGTTAATATAACATATCTGAGCTAAAAACTCGTGTTTATATGAACGTGAAATCAGTTACAGATTACTATTATTTATAAAACTCTCGTATACGAGTGTTTAAATGTCTTAACTCAAGTAAAACTGAACAAAAATTGTGCAAAAACCTTCAACTGTTCTTCCTTCATTGTAGCTTAATATGAATATCAAGTACTAATTAAATATTATAACTAAATCAGACATTGTTTTCACTTAAATCATCATCTTTAGGATCAAATACTTCATCACTAAATCTAGTAAACTGTTTTTTTTTATGAGATTAAACTCGAAGTCAGATTTAAAGCAAATTAATAATCTATGATTATGTGTAATGAGATCTCCGGTTCTAAGATTTGGTTCTTTATTTAGAGTAACGCCACCTTCTGACCCCCTTTAGTGCTCATCTTCAGCTTTTTATTTGTTAAATTTTTCAGTTTTTTGCAAATATTTAAATTGTATAATTAAAGTATTCCTTCACATATTTGTGAGATAAAATCTGAATAATTTTAATTGTTGACAATTTATTTTAACTGCAATAGTTCACAAAAAAAAAAAATCAATCAAACGAACCAATTAATTAAAGTAAAAATGAATTAAGGGGCAACTTTTCTTTACCTGCTGGATCATGTTCGGGGTCACTGGGAGCTGGTGTCTATCACCAGCTTTCATTGGATGAGAGGCGGGGCTACCCGACAGATCACAAGTCCATCACAGTCTGGGGTGAATTATATTATCATTGTGTGTGTAAATACATTTAAATCTGAATCAGATTGTTTTGTTCTGGGTTGTAAATGGATTTTATTAGAAATTAATTTGCTCTATCAGGACAAGCTGTAACTGAACTGGAATCAAACCTGCTGGATTTTTGTCATTTGTTTGCCAGAATAACTGGAGTTTTGTTGTAACTGTGTGTGAGGGATGGATTTATGCCCAAAAAAGTCACAACCATGTGACATCTAGCGCTGACTTTGCTTTCTTTTTTTTTTTTTTACAAAAGTGTTAATTTTCTCAGTGGTTAATAGATCAGTCCATCAGAACAATTTCATAGACTCTGCAGTGAATAATAGTCTTAAACCAAATGAATTAAAAGTGTTAAATATAAGTAAACTCTTCTTTTTGTTTTAGTTATGGATATCGGTGGTTTGGAAACCGTTGTGGCAAACTCTGCCTATGTGTCCGCCCGCGGCAGCATGGATGGATGTGCAGCCGCTGCCATGCGTGACAAGAAGATGCGTGCTAGGCTGAAACTTCCGCACATCAGAGACTGCGAACACCTGAAGACGACTGTGGAGGAAACCTTCGAGAGTATGTGCGTCAAACAGCCGATCGGCAAACGGCTGTTCCAGCAGTTCCTGGAAAGAAACGCAGCCCATAAAAGTGCAGGAGAGCTGTGGAAAGACATAGAAGAATATATCATTTGTCAGGAACAGGACAGACTGCAGAAGGCCCGAAGAATAGTCAACACATACTACGAGTCAGCTTCAAAGAACTTTTGCAGTTTTCTTGAGGAGAAGACAATCATTCGAGTCAAGGAAGACCTAAAAAACGTCCGTGGTGACCTGTTCAAAGAGAGCGAGAAGCATCTGCTCAAACACCTGGAGAAGGAGGCCTTGGATGGCTTTAAGAACAGTATGTACTTCCTGCGTTTTGTTCAGTTCAAATGGTTGGAAAGTCAGCCTGTTGACGAGGAGTGGTTCATGGACTTCAGGGTTCTGGGTAAAGGAGGATTTGGGGAAGTGTTTGCCTGTCAAGCAAAAGCAACAGGCAAAATGTACGCCAACAAGAAGCTGGAGAAGAAGAGGCTGAAGAAACGCAAAGGTTATGAGGTGAAGCAGAAACATTTCAGACAAATATTTTGTGGTATCTATCAAAGTGAACTTTAAAGCAACCTCAACATTGTGCATAATGGATCCACAACGGTCTTAAACAAGCATTAAACTTTAATATAGAGGTCATGGTAGTTTATGATCATGATGGTATTGTATAAGGGTCGTAGGCGGAGCTTGAGGGAACATGCTAGCATGATCTAAATACCCTGGTGTGACTTTGTTATTGAGGAACTAAAGCAAGACTGGCCATGCTGACCTCACATCCAGTCTCGTGGCACCCTGCATAGCAGTGCAGAGCATGGAAAACCTTTCTGCTGACACATGAAGCTAGTGAGGGTGCAGAATAACATCTCGGGTATGCAGAAAAAAGCTGGGGAATACCTTTTTTGGCAGCTAAAGCATAGCAGCATCTTGATTCCCTTTAAGGTGGAGGTCTTCTAAAATACCTAAAATCCAGCCATAATACATTACAGAGCGTGTAGCAGGGCCTTGAGATAATCAGAAAAACCTTGAGTTGTCTGAAAGTACAAAAGATCTATGCTCACTGTCCCAAGTGAGAGACAATTACCCCCAAATCTTTGATATCTAATTCATTGATTATTCTATTCTACACGTGAAAGACAGCATTATCTATCTAATACAGATTTTATTTGGAGAAGAAATCACATTTAAATCAAAGCAAAAACACAAAAATACACCTTGTGTACGTGTCAAAAGTTGAGATTATTTGCATATGGGGCTAAACTGGAGCTTGTGACAGAAAAGCAGGAAAAGCTAATAAATCTTTCCCTCTTATGTAAATGTAAAAGCATCTATCTATATTTGAAAAACTATTCAAAAGGAAAAAACAGACCTGTCACTCTGAACAGTGAGTGAAAGGGTGTGCAATTCTACGAAACAGGCAACATTGTAAATCCCTGGAACTGTTGCTTTAACGAATGTTATTGATTTATATTTAGGGAGCAATTGTGGAGAAGCGGATCCTGGCAAAAGTTCACAGTCGCTTCATTGTGACGTTGGCTTACGCCTTCCAAACCAAGACTGACCTCTGCCTGGTCATGACCATCATGAACGGTGGAGATCTCAGGTGCTATAATAAACACTCAGTACTAAGATGTGCTAGATGAAGAATTTTAAGCAACATTGTAAATGCTAAACTACTCCCCTTTACTTAGGTATCATATGTACAACGTGGATGAAAAAAATCCCGGTTTTGATGAGAAGAGAGCTCGATTCTACACAGCTCAGATCATCTGTGGGCTGGAGCACCTTCATCAGCACAGGATCATCTACAGAGATCTGAAGCCAGAGAACGTCCTACTGGATGATTCAGGTGAACGTCTACAGCAAGTAATCTGTTTTCTATCTTTATAGGCGTGTTTCTGTTTCAGCTCCAAAGTCACATCTCTGCTGAAACCCATCCACCTTTGATATTTGAGTCATGAACAATAAGCAGGAGTGGGTGTGGGTTTATATCTCTACAGCAAGTTGGTTCTGCCATGTTGGGGACTTCATGACTTCATCACAGTTTTCATACAATATTCTCATATTAACAACTGTTATCAAAATCAGATCTGAATGAGTAACAGTTGACTTATCCAGCTGGTTTAAATGTGTCTGGTATGAAATCAAATATCAAGCGTCAAAATTGAGAAAAAAAAGCATCTCCTTGAAAGCATTTTTTGTTTAAGTGTATGTACTCTGCTCCATCTGATTTTGCCACGAAGGGCGTAAACAGAATTTTAATTTTCCTGTCCCTACCCAGAGCTGGAATTCGTTAGGATAAGAATTGTCCGTGCTTTTTGGATACTTTTTTTGCAATTAATAATTATCTCAGGTAAATCCTGTAGCTGCTAAATCATTTCAATCATAATGATTTGCATAATAAATACAAGAATCTCAAAAAAATATTTAGAAAAAATATCTTTTTGGGTTCTAAATTTGGAGATTGCATTTCTCCTTGCATTAGTTTTTCTCCAGGTACTCCGGATTTTTTCTCACAGACCAATACTAAGACTTTTAGGTTAACTGACCATTGTATGTTGGTCCTTGGTGCGTGTGCCCTGATGTTTAACCCGTCTCTTGTTCAATGAAAGCCCACTATAAGGCCCGTGGTGAGCGGGCGTTCTCAACTTGCACCCCTAGCTTATGGAACCAGCTCCCCCTGACGGTCAGACCCGCCCCATCTCTTAGTATTTTTAAGATCCGTTTAAAGACTTACTTTTATTCTCAGGCTTTTAACTCTGTTGGGGCAGTCTAACCCCTTGCTGACCTTATTTTATTGTTTTTATGTTTATTTTTATCTCTGTATTTGTTGTTTTTATTTGTGTACAGCACTTTGGTCTGCGTCACTGCAGTTTTTAAATGTGCTTTATAAATAAATTGATGATGATGATGATGAAAGCAGCTCTCCGTGACCCTGAACAGGAACACGCGGGTACAGAAAACAGCTGGATGTTAATCTGGCTGTTAAATCAACATCATATCCAGTCGCTGTAACTAAATAATGTTTATCCATCAGGGCATGTCCGCCTGTCAGACTTGGGTCTGGCTGTTGAACTCCCACCAGGAAAAGACAAAACTACAGGATATGCTGGAACTCCAGGTAATTTAATAATCTGAAACTACATCAAATGGACAGATAATGCAATGCCCAGGCTCATGATGCTCTGTGAATCAATACCTAAAGGTTTCATGGCTCCAGAGCTGATCCAGAAGAAGGAGTATGACTACACTGTGGACTACTTCACTCTAGGTGTCACTCTGTATGAGATGATTGCTGCGAAAGGCCCTTTTCGAGTACGAGGAGAGCAGGTACAGTTCTTGTCCAGTTCTTGCTGTTATGTTGTCAAATCCTTCAGTAATTTTCTTTTTCTTTAGGTGGAGAATGACGAGGTGGCTCGAAGAATCTTGAATGATCCAGTTTCCTACCCACCGAGCTTCAGCAAGGAATGTAAGGACCTATGTGAAGGCCTGATGGAGAAAGACCCCGGGAAACGACTGGGATTCAAAGATAATGAATGTGCCGAGCTCAAAAATCAGCCCTTCTTTAAGGAAATTACTTGGGGTCGTTTGGAAGCAGGTGATGTACAAAATAATCAAGCAGTTCTAAGTTTATTATAAGACACACAAAGTCAACGAAAGACTGAGATAAATGGAATGAACATTATCTTCTTTGTGTTTCTTCTAAAGGCATATTACCTCCACCGTTTGTCCCTGACCCAAAGATGGTCTATGCCAAAGATATTGATGATGTGGGAGTCTTCAGCACAATCAAGGGTGTGGTTCTGGATGACAAGGACACAGAGTTCTACAAGGATTTTGCTTCTGGGAACATTCCAATCCCATGGCAGGAGGAGATGATTGAGACGGGCGTGTTTGGAGAACTCAACATCTGGGGAGAAAGTGACAAGTTACCTACAGATCTCGATCCAAACTACGTGGAAGTGAAAAGTGGAGCATGTGTTCTGCTGTGATGGAAACAGCAGGAGGAATAAACCATGTAAGATTTGGTTTATGATGATTCGGTGTATTTTAAAATATCAAGACGTAAAATATCAATACAAGTAACAATACTTGTCTCAGTAATAACTCTTTATTTAATATTGCATCATTATTCATGTATTTATTATTAATAAATTGCATTAAGGCTGTAATTACAGCTGTTTTGTAGATACGAGTTGAAAGGATTTAATAAAAGTTTGCATAGTAATAATATGTTGACTGTTTTGTGAGATCAACCCTGTGACTACAGCATGATTATATAACTACAAAGGATCCTACATGTTTTCTATCAGGTGGTTTCATGTGCCCAACCCAACACATCTATCTACATGTTGTAGCAATGCAGTAGGTAATAGCTTTGCTCATATATATTATCTCTGAGAAACATTAATATAGAGATAAGCATGACTGTAGGTCCAATACAATCATCTGTATCCTGACCTAAGCTCAGGAAGACTCTGAACAGATTCAGTGTTTGTACAAACTTTTTTCTCACACACCTTTTTTCTGTGTTATTACATTTTTTGTAAAGATTTAATGGCTTTATCTATTTTAGTCATCTGGGGTTCTGGGGCTCTGCCAGATGTGTGTGTGTCCCCATCTCTTCTCGAGTTGGGGACACACACACATCTGGAATCGCTCCATTTGAAGCATCTATAAAAGGGAGGGACGTCTGGTATAATATTTTAAGCTGATTGGATGATGCGCCAGCAAGTGTCTGCCTTTGATGATTTGTTTTCAGCCAATCACAGTAAATCAAGCTCTTGCAACTCCATTCAGGAGTAAAACACACACATCGTTACCACTAAGAAAAGAAAAACACATCTTTACTATCAAGAAATACACAAAGTTCTTACTTTTGCTCATTTTTTAATGAATAAATCGTCTCTAGTCCTAAAACAGATTTAATAGCTGCTTTTATGTGTATATCCACCGGCGCAGCCATGTTTGTTTTGCTTTGCCTGCCTGGGCGCTTGCTGCCAATCATACCTGAGCACCCGCCCCAAAGCACAATGCTAACACATGATTGGTGCGAACGGTTTTTTGACCGAAATAGACGCTTTTAGCTGGAGCGGTACAAGACGGATTTTCGTGGGTTTGGAAAACTCCATCTTGCATCTAAGGCTGCCATCACACAGGATAACAACAACCTTGCTAAGCGGCCTACAAACTCCACGACCTCTTGAAACTTGGCTTGTAGCAAATTCCCACGACAATCCCACTACGTACACCAGTGCTCATACAATGCTACAGGCTGTGCACTGGCATGACTCGCTTGCACTTCATCTGAATGCAGTAACATACTAGAAGTTCCTGCAGCACCAGCACAGTGCTACTGAGTGACGGGGTCGTAGCCTAGACGTGAGACCAGATCTGCTTGTCCTGCTTCCAATTCTTGACAATCAAGGCATGTTGCTGATCACACACTGCCAACGGGATTCTAAACCATCACAACCTTTCACACTATTACACATCCATGTTTGGGCTGATTTACTACTGGGATTATCATCCAAAATGTACAAAAATGTAAAATCTATTTAATTATACCTTCATTTTGTTTAATTTAAAACTTCAGGCTTAGTCTCAGTGAGAATAAAAAACTTGATGGAAGAAGAGTTATTAATATATCTGTATTTAACAGAAACAGGTCAAGTGTTTGTATTATCAGATTTTGGACTCAGTCTGATAACGTGTATCAGAATAACCTGAAAAAGCACACAAGGCCGTGACGCTCAAGGAACCACGTTATGGTTCAACAGAGAACAAATTACATTCTCTGCTTTAAACTCTTGGAAAACCGCGAACAAAAAACAGGAGAAGGTTAATGAAGGACACTTTGACACACACCTCGGGTCTGGAAAATGTTTCATCGTCACGAGTTTTAGAAATAAACTGTGTCTACCTTCTTGATGGAAAACAGATAATGATCTCAATAACAGCCCCTTTTGGATCAATTATTAACCCTCTAATGGTGAGATATTTCAGAAAAGGAATTGAAATAGATGGAAAACAGTTAGCCTAACCAGTTTTGCTTCGAATACAACATCTAATTTAACATATATCGATATATATGTGTGTATTTAGTGTTACAAGGGAAGGTTTGGAATCATGCCCACACAGTAGCTCTTAAAAATATACCTTAAATTTCAAATTAATGCACAGTTTTAAGGAGAATGTTATAGTCGTAAACTTGAATGTCCAAGCTAAAAGACTCAGTTCCAAATAGATGTTAAAAATGAACCTCTTAAAACTATTGAATGTCCTCAGTTGAATGCATACTATCTTGCATACAGCAGATTAGTTGCTATTTACAGCATGTAGGAGTGTTTTTTTGGCCATCATCCAGAAACGTGTCTGTAAGTGTGCGGGGATTTATAGAGTTTTTAGTAGAGAACAGAGTATAAATTCATATATATGGGCACTTTATGAAGGTTCAAACTTCTTGTTTTGTCATTTAACAATGTTTTGAGGAAGGATACATTAAAAAGTAGATGATGGTACTAAATGAAGAAAGTGTGAAGGGTGTAGATACATGCCAACATGTTATTTTCTTCAATAAAACTACTAATTAATTAGGGATTTACTTGTTGTAATGATCTAAACTGTGACACATTGCCTATGTTTTGTTATATAAACTGTTTAAGAAGTGTAAAGAGAATCAATCAGGGTTTTTATAGCAACAAAATACATCCTGAAATATAAGTGGCAGAAGCTTTTGGTGGTCACAAATATATATTTACAATTTTTTATGTAGGAAATATGTTTCTTTTCCAGTTTTGAAGAAAAAGTCTTAGCTCAGATATGAAGAGAATCTACAAAAATTTGGCTGTGTGCCATTCAACACACAGTTTAATCGTTTTTCAAGCATCTGAGATGTTTGTTTTAGTGTGTGAGACAAAGAATAGAGAGTGGTAATACCAGCTATGGGTCACTGAATGATTCAGACCAGTATTGAAGCACAACCTTCACCGAAACTCTAGACAATATACAAATACTGACTCTTTGCAGTTAAATAAAGATTTGCTGAACACACATTTACTTAAACGACTCATAAATCTAAATCTAGCTCAGGTAGTTCACAAGGTTTATATGGATTTATTTTACAGTAAGCTTTGAGTCATCTTAAAATGACAACCGAAAATGTCTTGAGCGTGTCGCCCACCTCCCGCCTGATGAGCAGGTTTCAATAGGCAGTATGCTTCTTCAATAAGAGCATGACTGCAGGGGTGAAGACTTTGCGTGCAGAACTACATCGTTAACATAAGTTCAAGGTCACATGTAGTAGGTAGTTTTTTAGGAGCTGCTGGTTTCAAAGTTGCTTAGTTCCGTTGCCTTTCTGCATTTAGTTTGTATGTTCGTTGCATATACGAGTGGGTTTTCTCTAGAGGTCTAAATTGATCTTTGGTGTGAGCGTGAATGGCCGTTCGTCTTTACGTGGCCTTGTGATGAACTGGCGACCTGTTCAGGGTGTAACCCCGCCTCCCAACCAGTGATTACTGAAGGTAACTCTGTGTGACCTTGCACAAGAGCAGCTATAGAAAAAAGATGGATTTAGACCGACCACAGCCCAGAACAAGTTCTGCTCAAGGAGAAAATGCGTGTTCATGCTCTTGTCTTGTACACGTTTAAGTAAAATAATAAAGATCCATCCATCCCACACTTAGGGGCAATTAATTAATTTACCATCTGTCTTGATTAGATAAGGTTCAGGTGAAGGACAGATGGTTCTAATGAGCAAAAATTAGAAAAGTTTTTAAAAAAATGAGACTGAACTTCTCAGCAGACCCTAAAGCAGATATTAGTGTTTTGATTATAATAAAGTAAAGCAATAAACAATAAACCTACTACTAATCTTAATGGTAACTGTACGTTATTTAGTTTAGATTTCTCACTTATTTGAGATTTCAGCTGAACGTTGGCACCAGGATTTACATCCTGACACATCCCATCTTTTCTTAAATATCTTCTACCTCCCTCACGTTTGTGAGATCAGGATTTAGGAGAATCTCGAGATTTAAAATCAAGCTCACGTTGGGTTTGTTCTACCTGGAGGAGCTGCCCTTAAAGTGTGTAGGTCAATAAGGACACAAGTGTATAAATAATTCAGACAGGGGTAACGCAAATAAAACATTAACCAGCACAAGATTATGAGCTGAAACTGGAATACCTCTCCAGTACTGTAAGCACTGTGATAGCACTTTGAACCGTGCTTTAGAAGAGTGGCCGACATAAAGAGAAATCACTTGTGATAAGATAATAAGATACAGACTGTAAATAATGAATGTGAAATTTCTTCTGAAAAATATATATATACTTGAAGCAAACATACATGAACACATCGTTTACCTTTAGAAGGAATCTTAACAGAATATTCAGGGTTTTTCTGCTGCGTCATGAAAGCAAATTTCTACAGCCTTTATCAGCTTTAATTTGCACTTTTTTTTTAATCATGCATTTAAAATACGAAAAACATTTTCAGAGTCCTATCTGAAAACTTTTTGTCCAGATCATACAGTTTTAAACAATCATATTTTAACAGAAGACATCTTTCTTCAATCTGTACATGTAAATAAAGATATATTTACAAAGAAAAAAAGATTTCAATGCATCTATTGTATCTTTTTAATTTTGTTAATGCTTAACCAGTGCTGAAAAGAACAAAGACTCTTTCTCCCATCAATAAATCACTAATAAGACTTCAACTCAACGATCAGTGTTTGATCTGTTGTCAAATTAGTATTTCTCCACAAGTATTTGCTTATGGATCTTGAAATAACCTCCTTAAAATTTCAAGCTACCAATTAATTCCTGAAAAGGGGATCCGACACAATGTAGCGATGATAAAAGTAAACAACATTTAAATTCTAAGAACAGCCTAAATTACAGTGAGAACATCTAGTTATAATAAATCATCATGCTGTCAGAATTTTATGTAAAAAAAAAATATTGAATAGCTTTTATAAACACTATATCTCAAATTTCATTAATGTAGGTTTTAAAAGTAGCTCAAATAAAAAGTTTTGGTGTATTTAATGTGTAATGTGCTCATTGTGTATTTACCTTTTCATTGTAACTTCTCAGAGCCTGTGAAATGTCATCAATTTTGGGCGGGAATAGCGTACTTAAAATGTAGCTACAGCCAACAAATCAATGTTCAAATTTCCAGGTTTGACTGCACGAGGAAAAAAAAAAAAATCCTGAGTCAGTTCTCACACTCCCAAAATGTACATCAGACACAGATGTAGCAGATAGAGCTCCTCGCAGTGGCAGTATCTCTTACTTTTTAATTATTAATAGAAATTTACAAGATGAAAGAAATTATTGAGGTTGTAGCACTTTTCCTTGGATTTGTTGGCTGGATAATGGTTTTTATATCACTAGAGAATCAAAATTGGAAAGAATCCACCAATGATGGGAGCGCTATTATAACTTCAAATATCTACGAGAATCTCTGGATGTCTTGTGCAAGCGATTCCACTGGGGTCTTTAACTGTAGAGACTTTCCATCACTTTTAGCTCTTCCAGGTAAGAACATACAAAAACGAATGATTTTTTAATCAAAGAAAAGTAAAAAATATTAAAGCAGCCTGGAAAAAAATCACTTATGTATCAAAATTTGAAAGACTAGAAACCTGTTATGTGTATTTGTCATTAAATTAAAAAGCTATTATTTATTTCATTCTATTATTTGTATTTATTTATGATTTATGCGACCAGTTTATTCTGATGATTCAGCAGTGTAAAACAGCTGACTGTGCATATTACAATCAGAACTGATACTGAGAGAATGCAGGAGACTTTTTCTCTAAAACTATCAGAAGAACTTTAAAATTAACCGTTTAATGAAGCTTTTTGTAAAACCAAGGTCACAACTAAAAAAAAGGATATTTTCTAAGAGCATAAACTGTAATGGATTTACAACATTTTCTCACGGTCGTAAAAAATGTTCTTATGAATGATTTATATGATTTTTCTGTGGCTGTAAAGTCACTTTGTGTTTGTGCTTCTGGATTTTGAAGATAAAAAAAAAATGGGGCAGATTAGGTTGTGTTCTTTATAATCTTTGTAATATATTTTAAGCTGCCTTAAGTGTATCATTACATTTTAAAATTTTATACATTTCCAGAATCAAACTAAATCAGAATCTTTTAACTATTCTGAGACCGTTTTTCATTTTCAGTACAGAAACTGTTTGTGTTCAGACGCTTCAAAAAACAAAACTGTAATCTAATCTATTTATAGTAGCTCGATAATAGGAGATGTCATATACATGTGCGTCTCCTAATAATTTTATGTTTATTAAAACATGATGCTCAATCTGCAAATTATATTTTAGAACAAAATAAAACTTGTGATTTAAGACTGGGAGATATTTAGACTCACATGGTGCAAATATTACACACACTGGTAGTAAATGATCTGTACTTGTAGTATATTTTTATTCTTACATAATCTGTTTCTCATTTACACATAACTGCTATGTAATGTGAAGCTAATGGGCATAAAAAAAGGCTGTTTGTTATAGAAATTCAAAGCTTTATAATGTAGAAAAGAGAATAGAATGTGTTTGCCAGGAGACATGAATCTATTTGTTTTTCATACTTTTCCAGTCTAATAAAAGAGTAAAAACTAATTCGGTGGTTTTTAAGACTGTGTAGAAAGTCTGCAAACATTAAGTCATTAATCTGTCTGTTCACTTGTGTGAAAATCAGCAGGGATGTAAGAGAATGAAGCTCAAGTCTTCATGATCTTTAATTTATGTTGAAACTCACTGGGAGACAGTAAAATCTTGAGTATATTGGTTCTTCTGGTCTCATCTTACAGCAAAACATTACAGAAACCTGCTGTGTTTTAAAATTAAAAACCCTACGATGTCATTTGGGATGGCAAACATTTTTATGCACTGGTTCCCCATCAAAGTCATCTTCAGGTCAGCACTTGATGAAGAACGCTCATTACTCTTGTTCCCATCATCCCCTTCGGCAATGGGGAAGGTAAAGTTTCCGAACTTGACTTGAATTCCATCAATAATTGTTTAATACTGGCGATAAATGACTGAGGGTGAAGCATAGTGTTAAGTCTATAGACATTGGTAAGCAGGTTTAAAAGTCTTCGGGTCTTTGTTGCTCTGTAAGTTGGGTAAACATTTAGTCTCTTGTAAGTTTCCATAAAAGATATAATAATAGGGAAAATCACAAGTGGGCTCGTAGGAATTAATCATTGATTTGTAGGTTTTTGTAGCACTTTGGCTCAGTGATTAGAGAAACCTGGTCTGCTTAACATTTGGGAAGAAGATAGCCGAGACAGTTACCATTCATATCAACAGATAACTATTTAAACTGGACAGAAGAAGCTAGAAAACATGAACCCAATAGTGGAGGCTTTGGCTTGCTTTCTGGGTTTTTTGGGCTGGCTGATGGTTGGTGTTGCCCTTCCAAATCGATACTGGAGGGAGTCTACAGTGGATGGTAATGTTATTACCACTTCAACCATCTATGAAAACTTATGGATGTCCTGTGCAACAGACTCTACAGGAGTTCACAACTGCCGAGACTTTCCATCTCTGCTCGCACTCAGTGGTATGTGTCCAGCACAACAATGGTATACTTTCAGATTTTCAAGGTAACTTCTCAGACAGAAACTCAGGATTAAGATGGTGACATATCTGACGAGCCAAACGACTGTACTTGTTATGTTGAGACAAAAATGTTGTAAAGACAGAGAACTTGTAAAACAAAAAAAAAAAAAAAAGGTACTGATCTAGTGTGATGAACAAGGTAACGGAACCTATAAGAAGTACAAACTGTCGTCTGAGAAATACGAGACATGATATGATAAAAGGTGACATGACAAATACAACTGTAATAAAATCAGGGGCGAAAATCAATCATTATAAAGTCACGGACATATAAAAATGCTTTCTAGGAAGTTGCAAAATGTCTGTCAACCTGAGGCAAATTGTTCGATTTAGTTTGAAGTTTTTAGTTACCTATTGAAAATAAAACCCTTTGAGTTTAAACATTTACCATAATAGATTATAAAGTCATAAAAAAGGGGAAGTGTTGGATATTATAGTTTGTTGGAACTATAAAAACAAGGATGTCCAGTCCCTAGACAAACATTGTTTTTTTAGGTATTTTTTAAACAGTGGTGGTAAAAATATTTGACATTTCTCAACATAAAAGTTTTAAAGATTGGAACATTATTCATGATGACAGATTTTTCTTTGAATTTCCTGACATTTGGACAAATGTGAGTATATTTAATCCTGAAAAACACATTTTAATTGGTTGTTTTATCATGTCAACTCTTATTGTCTGAGGATGATAGTAAAAGTTACTGATTATTCTTAATACTAACAGTAAAACTCACACCTGCAAAGACCAGGTGTTGCCTAACAGCAAATGATGTGACTAAACTTCACACCTTTATTTCCCCTATTAACGTTTTTGTTACTAATGTGACAGTTTTGTTTAAAAATTACACAATTGTGATGGTGTTCTGTTTAAAAATGTTCAGGAAACGTCTCTACCGTGATAGCATTACTTGCTAATTGAATATAAATGAAACATGTCTAGACACACCTTGTTGTTCGAACCCAACGGTTGGGTGTGTCAAACTCTCACAAAGGAGTCGCTATCTAAGCTTGGCATCTCGGGGCCGGTCCTCTCGTGGTTCACCTCGTACCTTGCGGAAAGATCTTTCAGAGTCTCGTGGCATGGACAGATGTCCAGTCTGCATGAGCTGGCGACGGGTGTCCCGCAGGGCTCGGTCCTTGGTCCTCTCCTCTTCTCTTTATACACCACCTCATTAGGCGAGATCATTCGCTCCCATGGCTTCTCCTACCATTGCTACGCTGACGACACTCAGCTCCTCCTCTCCTTCCCTCCAGACGATACCTCCGTCTCAATGCGGATATCTGCTTGCCTCTCAGATATCTCGGCGTGGATGAGGGATCGCCAACTTCAGCTTAATCTGTCCAAAACTGACCTCATTGTCTGTCCTGCCAGTAACTCCTTACCTCCTCAGATAAGCGTGCAGCTTGACTCCATCACGCTGTTCCCCAAAACCTCCGCCAGAAACCTTGGTGTCATACTGGACAACCAGCTGTCCTTCAAGGAGCAGGTTAACTCCGTAGCTCGCTCATGTCGATTCGCTCTTTACAACATCAGGAAAATCAGAGCCTTCCTCACAGACCACACCACACAGCTTCTGGTCCAGGCCCTGGTCTTGTCCCGCATCGACTACTGCAACTCTTTGCTGGCCGGTCTTCCGGCATCCTCGGTTAAACCTCTGCAGATGATTCAGAACGCAGCAGCACGTCTGGTCTTCAACCAGCCCAAGAGGGCTCATGTCACTCTGCTGCT
>SSNP01000015.1:3079165-3091384 GCA_006937955.1 Pachypanchax playfairii | reverse complement strand
TTGCCCAAAGGTATAAGTGGAAATTTGGCCGGCAAGGTGTGACCTTCACTTTCACAATTCATAGAACTTTGTTAAAATTAACCCACCCACATGCTTAATGGACCACTTAAACTGCCCCACTTCAGCCTTGATCTGATTCATTTAACAACAAATACTAACTTTACACATATTTTCATGTTTTTATATGAGTCTTTACCTTGAAGTATAAAGAAAACCCCTCCAATTGCTGCAATCCTTCCCTTCAGAAGGTAGTTTTCACCACCTATTTTAGAGCATTTCATCCCTACGAGAGTTCCCACGAGGCCGAATGTCCCAAACACGATGGAGGCGATCATCAGCGCTCGGGAGGCCTGAATGTACCCTGTGTGCAAACATTAAAAAATAAAGTACATTAATACACAGTAATATCACCTTCCATAGAAACTGTACTGTATTTAACATTCCATGTGACTCCTACTACTGTCATTTAGCAGACGCTTTTATCCAAAGCGACTTACATTGAGAGAACATACAAGCAAGAAATCAAAGAGAAGGAAACAATATAAGGAGGCGGACTGTTTGGAGTCCAGTTTAATTCCGACGCTGATACATCAAGTGTATCAATTTTTTTTTTTTTTTTTTTGTAGAGATAAACTCCCAAATTGCTATCATAAATCAATTCCACATTAAGACTGAAGGTGTTCTTTAAAGAGGTGAGTCTTAAGTCTGCTCTTAAAAGTACAGTGGGGTAAAAAAGTATTTAGTCAGCCACCAATTGTGTAAGTTCTCCCACTTAAAAAGATCAGAGAGGCCTGTAATTTTCATCATAGGTATACGTCAACTATGAGAGACAAAATGAGGAAAAAAAATCCAGAAAATCACATTGTCTGATTTTTAAAGAATTTATTTGCAAATTATGGTGGAAAATAAGTATTTGGTCAATAACAAAAGTTAATCTCAATACTTTGTTATATAGCCTTTGTTGGCAATGACAGAGGTCAAACGTTTTCTGTAAGTCTTCACAAGGTTTTCACACAGTGTTGCTGGTATTTTGGCCCATTCCTCCATGCAGATCTCCTCTAGAGCAGTGATGTTTTGGGGCTGACGCTGGGCAACACGGACTTTCAACTCCCTCCAGAGATTTTCTATGGGGTTGAGATCTGGAGACTGGCTAGGCCACTCCAGGACCTTGAAATGCTTCTTACGAAGCCACTCCTTCGTTGCCCGGGCGGTGTGTTTGGGATCATTGTCATGCTGAAAGACCCAGCCACGTCTCATTTTCAATGCCCTTGCTGATGGAAGGAGGTTTTCACTCAAAATCTTACGATACATGGCCCCATTCATTCTTTCCTTTACACGGATCAGTCGTCCTGGTCCCCTTGCAGAAAAACAGCCCCAAAGCATGATGTTTCCACCCCCATGCTTTACAGTAGGTATGGTGTTCTTTGGATCCAACTCAGCATTCTTTCCCCTCCAAACACGACAAGTTGAGTTTCTACCAAAAAGTTCTATTTTGGTTTCATCTGACCATATGATGTTCTCCCAATCCTCTTCTGGATCATCCAAATGCTCTCTAGCAAACCGCAGACGGGCCTGGACGTGTCCTGGCTTCAGCAGGGGGACACGTCTGGCACTGCAGGATTTGAGTCCCTGGCGGCGTAGTGTGTTACTGATGGTAGCCTTTGTTACTTTGGTCCCAGCTCTCTGCAGGTCATTCACTAGGTCCCTCCGTGTGGTTCTGGGATTTTTGCTCACCGTTCTTGTGATCATCTTGACCCCACGGGGTGAGATCTTGCGTGGAGCCCCAGATCGAGGGAGATTATCAGTGGTCTTGTATGTCTTCCATTTTCTAATAATTGCTCCCACAGTTGATTTCTTCACACCAAGCTGCTTACCTATTGCAGATTCAGTCTTCCCAGCCTGGTGAAGGTCTACAATTTTGTTTCTGGTGTCCTTTGACAGCTCTTTGGTCTTGGCCATAGTGGAGTTTGGAGCGTGACTGTTTGAGGTTGTGGACAGGTGTCTTTTATACTGATAACGAGTTCACACAGGTGCCATTAATACAGGTAACGAGTGGGGGACCGAGGAGCCTCTTAAAGAAGTTACAGGTCTGTGAAAGCCAGAAATCTTACTTGTTTGTAGGTGACCAAATACTTATTTTTCACCATAATTTGCAAATAAATTCTTTAAAAATCAGACAATGTGATTTTCTGGATTTTTTTTCCTCATTTTGTCTCTCATAGTTGACGTATACCTATGATGAAAATTACAGGCCTCTCTGATCTTTTTAAGTGGGAGAACTTACACAATTGGTGGCTGACTAAATACTTTTTTACCCCACTGTACTTTTAAGAGCAGACTTAAGACTCACCTCTTTAAAGAACACCTTCAGTCTTAATGTGGAATTGATTTATGATAGCAATTTGGGAGTTTATCTCTACAAAAAAAAAAAAAAAAAAATTGATACACTTGATGTATCAGCGTCGGAATTAAACTGGACTCCAAACAGTCCGCCTCCTTATATTGTTTCCTTCTCTTTGATTTCTTGCTTGTATGTTCTCTCAATGTAAGTCGCTTTGGATAAAAGCGTCTGCTAAATGACAGTAGTAGGAGTCACATGGAATGTTAAATACAGTACAGTTTCTATGGAAGGTGATATTACTGTGTATTAATGTACTTTATTTTTTAATGTTTGCACACAGGGTACATTCAGGCCTCCCGAGCGCTGATGATCGCCTCCATCGTGTTTGGGACATTCGGCCTCGTGGGAACTCTCGTAGGGATGAAATGCTCTAAAATAGGTGGTGAAAACTACCTTCTGAAGGGAAGGATTGCAGCAATTGGAGGGGTTTTCTTTATACTTCAAGGTAAAGACTCATATAAAAACATGAAAATATGTGTAAAGTTAGTATTTGTTGTTAAATGAATCAGATCAAGGCTGAAGTGGGGCAGTTTAAGTGGTCCATTAAGCATGTGGGTGGGTTAATTTTAACAAAGTTCTATGAATTGTGAAAGTGAAGGTCACACCTTGCCGGCCAAATTTCCACTTATACCTTTGGGCAAAATTTGTGACCCCATAAAACCCAAGAACCAGGACTAATGTGTAAAAATGGATTCTGAAATACAGACTAGTACAAATGAGTTGATCCAACTGATTATTATAAACAATAAATAATCTTTAAAGACAACATTTAAGATTAGAAACATGAAAAAAGTTACACACAGCACATTAGTGTATGAATAGCAAAGTATTCTCATAAATAAATTCATATGAGCACAAACATTTCTTTGTCGCAGCAAATTTAAGTAGAAAAACATGATTGATAGTCACAGTTCATAATATATAAATGTAATTTTATTATTTTGTTAATGTCACGTACTTTATTATAACCTTAACATAGACCTTGAAGAATAAAAACAAACACATTTGACTTTTAACCCATTAAGGACTTGAAGCACAACGTATGTGATTTTACCCTTCAAGAATATATAAATAAACATGAGACCAAAGTCAATAATTCACCCTAAAAGCAGATTTAACCTCTACAAATGTTTCCATTAGTATTTTCCAACTCTGGGCAATCCTCAAATAGATTTCAATAACTTTTAAAAACTGAAAGGACTGAAATCAACAACTAAATAACATGATTATTAAAAAAAAAATGCAAACTGGGAAAAAGTTTTTTAAAAATCTGGATTAATTTACTTTAGACAGCAGTTACCTTTGGTTACTCTCATATTTGGGTCATTTAAGTGCTTCAATTGAAACAGTTTATCATTTTTTTTATTTAACCTTATTACCTTTTATTTAATTAAAAAAGTGCCAAAAACTTATTTTACCTAGAAACCAACATAAACCATACCATATTTATTTATAAAGCCCATTTACAGGATTGAACCATCCAATGTGCTGTACAGTAAAGCAATATATAGTAACACATAACAGTAAATTAATCCAAATTAAACAGCACAAAAAGTGAGGAAATTTGTTTAATTGATTGTTTCTTTGTTGCGTCTTGGTAATAAATGTTACACATTATTAATCTTATTTTGTTGGAATTTAAACGGTGTCACATTTCTATGGACATTTTTTTGTGGACTGAGCAGCAGTGTTGAGTTGGACACATCTGTGTCATGTGGAAACATCCCACCAATCATAAACTGAGATGAATACACCACATACAGACCAAAGTACAGTGGGGCAAAGAAGTATTTAGTCAGCCACCAATTGTGTAAGTTCTCCCACTTGAAAAGATCAGAGAGGCCTGTAATTTTCATCATAGGTATACCTCAACTATGAGAGACAAAATGAGGAAAAAAAATCCAGAAAATCACATTGTCTGATTTTTAAAGAATTTATTTGCAAATTATGGTGAAAAATAAGTATTTGGTCACCTACAAACAAGTAAGATTTCTGGCTTTCACAGACCTGTAACTTCTTTAAGAGGCTCCTCGGTCCTCCACTCGTTACCTGTATTAATGGCACCTGTGTGAACTCGTTATCAGTATAAAAGACACCTGTCCACAACCTCAAACAGTCACGCTCCAAACTCCACTATGGCCAAGACCAAAGAGCTGTCAAAGGACACCAGAAACAAAATTGTAGACCTTCACCAGGCTGGGAAGACTGAATCTGCAATAGGTAAGCAGCTTGGTGTGAAGAAATCAACTGTGGGAGCAATTATTAGAAAATGGAAGACATACAAGACCACTGATAATCTCCCTCGATCTGGGGCTCCACGCAAGATCTCACCCCGTGGGGTCAAGATGATCACAAGAACGGTGAGCAAAAATCCCAGAACCACACGGAGGGACCTAGTGAATGACCTGCAGAGAGCTGGGACCAAAGTAACAAAGGCTACCATCAGTAACACACTACGCCGCCAGGGACTCAAATCCTGCAGTGCCAGACGTGTCCCCCTGCTGAAGCCAGGACACGTCCAGGCCCGTCTGCGGTTTGCTAGAGAGCATTTGGATGATCCAGAAGAGGATTGGGAGAACATCATATGGTCAGATGAAACCAAAATAGAACTTTTTGGTAGAAACTCAACTTGTCGTGTTTGGAGGGGAAAGAATGCTGAGTTGGATCCAAAGAACACCATACCTACTGTAAAGCATGGGGGTGGAAACATCATGCTTTGGGGCTGTTTTTCTGCAAGGGGACCAGGACGACTGATCCGTGTAAAGGAAAGAATGAATGGGGCCATGTATCGTAAGATTTTGAGTGAAAACCTCCTTCCATCAGCAAGGGCATTGAAAATGAGACGTGGCTGGGTCTTTCAGCATGACAATGATCCCAAACACACCGCCCGGGCAACGAAGGAGTGGCTTCGTAAGAAGCATTTCAAGGTCCTGGAGTGGCCTAGCCAGTCTCCAGATCTCAACCCCATAGAAAATCTCTGGAGGGAGTTGAAAGTCCGTGTTGCCCAGCGTCAGCCCCAAAACATCACTGCTCTAGAGGAGATCTGCATGGAGGAATGGGCCAAAATACCAGCAACAGTGTGTGAAAACCTTGTGAAGACTTACAGAAAACGTTTGACCTCTGTCATTGCCAACAAAGGCTATATAACAAAGTATTGAGATTAACTTTTGTTATTGACCAAATACTTATTTTCCACCATAATTTGCAAATAAATTCTTTAAAAATCAGACAATGTGATTTTCTGGATTTTTTTTCCTCATTTTGTCTCTCATAGTTGAGGTATACCTATGATGAAAATTACAGGCCTCTCTGATCTTTTTAAGTGGGAGAACTTACACAATTGGTGGCTGACTAAATACTTTTTTGCCCCACTGTACAAAAGTAGGGATAAATATTACATATGGTTACAAAAATTCTAGACATAAAGTCAAATAAAATCTCTATAAACTTAAGAAATAATTAAATGAACAAATACGAACATGAAATTGTAAAAAATAGTTTAATAGTAGTTCCTTATTGAGGTCCTTTGAATTTAACTGCAGTAAAATACGTTTTATGTTCGTTTCTGTCAGTTTTTTTCGTCCAATGACTCTTAGCGAATGTGTTGCTTCAGTGTTCGTCTGTGTTTACGGTAGTTTCCTGTTCACCGCGTCTAACAATCAGAAAATCTCACCAACTTTCTGACTTTTAAATAGGAACACAGTCATGTTGGATTCAAAGTCATTTTCAAGTTTAGACCTTAGCAAACAATACAAGCCTCTCGTAGAGTAAAATTTAAAGGTAGAATATGGAACACGAATACCACAACAACATCTGGCGTGCAGCTGCCGCAGCTACGACAGCAGATCAAGGCCTCGAGCCATCGGGGCGCCAGGCTCGTGACCCCAGCGTGCGTTCCGATGCCACAAAAATTACTAACCCAAACCTACTCTGGCCCCCAATCTTCTCTGATTGCTCCTCCCCCGAGAAGAACAACAAAATCCCTGGTGCTTTGAAGCAGCATCTCGTTCCGCCGACGCCACCATTTTCCACAGAACCAGCCTTGTCATTACAGACTATTCACCGTATTAGGCAACACGCAATGGTGTCCGCTACTAGCTGCCAGATGTAAACTAAATGTCAACGTCGTGCCTGTAAGGAATGAATATAAATTTTACTATATTTTGCTTCAAATATAATTTTTGAAGGAAATAGTGTATTTTCATTCTACACCCCTCTAAACACCCCGTGGAGCTATTAATTTTTTAAAAAGGCCCTTCCATTAAAAACAGTTTTTCTGAGGTTTCTGTTGAATATTTTAGCTCATAGTGGGTGTGAAAACAGGTCAACAACTTCTCTTTCAGTTTTAATCTCTCAAACTATGCAGGTGGCGATAACACCCGATTTCTTTCGAGTCCGAACGACCTGTATCTGTTTTGTCACAACTCCTTTGTTCGTTAGTTTTCGACACAGTTGAAACCACACCTAGCATGCGGCTCACTAAAAACCTGTAGCATAAGACGTAGCAAACAGGAAGACACGACGTCTGAAGTTGCGATGCACAGCGGGGCAGGAAACAGTATTCTTTGCTCTCATAGGCTAGTTTATTAGCCAATCATAGTCCAGCAAATTCGAACAATGAATATGAACGAGCTGCTGACGGAAGGAGCCGGAACCACCCGAATTTTAACGTAGACAGATTGAAAGGTCTGTTAATAAGTGTTTCCTGATGTTTTTTAGATAGAAAATGTTTCATATTACTGGTTAATACTTGAAATGTGTATGAAATGGCCTCTTTAAAAATATTGCTTTTTGTGTTCCATAGTGACAAGCTTGTTTTTCTGAAACTTTAAAACTGATTTTAATTTCAGGAACATAAAAACATGCTGTATAAAAAGATTTTTTAAATAGTAAATTCTTCAACAGCCACAGAGATACATTTATTTTGACTTATGTAATGTACATTGATGATGATGATGATGTGTGTTTGAAGGGCTTTGCACCATGATTGCTGTGTCCTGGTATGCAGCTAACATCACGGAGCAGTTCTTTGACCAGCTTTATTTAGGAACAAAGTAAGTTAATTTATCAGTTAATTCACTGTGGACTAAGTGATGAATACCAGATTATAAAATGCATTTGATTGTACTGCAGGTATGAGATCGGACAAGGCCTCTACATTGGCTGGTCTTCTGCTGTACTTGCCCTCTGTGGAGGTTCATGCTTGTTGTGCTCCTGCATGTCTAAGATGCCCAATGAAAAGACGTGAGTATCTGCTGCTAAATGAATCTATTATTATAAAATGTGGGTGTATTTTCTTGCCCGAAACATGGTTTCTGTATTTTAGCCCATATCCGTACCAGCCACCGTCCAGAGGACACGTGCTCTCAACCGTGGCGATGTCTCAGGCGTCAAACAACTATGGCAGGAACGCCTACGTCTGAGAGGAGAAACTTCTGTTCCCACGATTCTTTCTGTCTTATGAAGATTTCAGTTTTCTACATGTGATGCAACGATAATAACAATAGTTTCCTTGTGATTCTGTAAATTTAAAATGTAAAGATGTTTAATTTAATCAATTTAAAGGATGTATAGATTTGTACGGTTTTAAAAAACTTTTCCTCTGCGTTATTTTTCATATTATTTAAGGAGGGACAGCTTCGACAGCACAGGCTGGCAAAATAATAACTGACTAACTGATAATCATAAATTTAGGTGAAGGGCTCGTTAGAAAAAATATTGCTGTTACACACAGAGCTGACACTTAAACACAATTGTGTGTTTAAACAACTACAAATAAAAGAAACAAAACGTTGTATGTATGAATGTATTTTTCATTAAAATTCCATTTCTTGCAGATTTCACTCCGTTTCAAAAATATTATACTGGAGGAAATTAAATCCCATCGTACCGACATTTATGCATGTTGCACTTTAACATTAGAATCATAGAGGACTCACCTGATGAACTCACCTGTCTTCAAGAGACTGATGACAAAACCTTCTGGATTACAGAGGACAAGATAACAGACTAAAGATTAAGATTTATTCTATTTCAAAACATATCAAAGGTATGAAAGATCCCAGTAACTGATAATTTCTGTTGAATGAAAATAAAATAACATCAAACGATAATTAGCTAATTATGTGAGGGGGCATGACTTCTATCTGCACATGAAGAGGGACTTTGTATAATAAAGGTTGAAAACCACTGATTCAATTTAATAAATAACGTATAAGTTTTTACAAAAAGGTTGTAAAATTTCAATATAAAAGCTCCTTCTTGTATTTATCAGCGCCGATCTTGTTGTTTTAAAGTCAACGACTTACATTAAAGCATTTAATAGGTGTTATTAATTAAATAATTTATGTTTATTTCCTCTATCCTGTTTCTCATTTTGGTTATTAAATGTTAAATTATGAGCAATTAATATTTTACCAGTTGTCACTAGCTTCTTGAATACTTGTAGCTTGAAAAAACTGATTAGTTAGCCAACAGATAACCTGAGCAGAGTCAAGAGAAAAAAAGTCAAGCCAATCCAATAGAAACTAATCTCTGTTTCTCCAAACTGAGGTCGTTCAAAAAGCTTCCACAACAGATGAGATTGTTAATTTTTACAGAACTGCTTTTTAAAAAATCATTATGCAAACTGGTCTCAGAATATTTTATAAATTAGAAAAAGCTAAAATTCACTTAAAATTATGCAAAAGCAAAGTGTTTTTGAGCAAAATGATTTACTGAACGCTGTTGGACTAGTCATCTGAGAAAAGAAACCATGTTTTGAGTATTTGAACAAAATGTTGCACATTAACCGAACTACAAAAATTCAAGTTTTCTTACATTCTTTTATTTGTTTTTCAAGGCAGAACATTTATGCTGAAACAGCTGAAATTTGCAGGCAGATTACTGGATTGATGTGGGTTTAACAATGACTTGGATTAATAATCTTCCCTTTTTCATGTAGACTGATTAAAATCTTGAAAAACAGATTTTAATACTCCAGGAATCTGTATGACAAATAATCTGTCTGGATTTAAAAGGAAACAAAGCTCATGTATTTTTATGTGCATAAAAGCTGGAACCTTATACTGCAACTATAAATTCAATCTTAATTTTAAGGGTCAAGATGACTGTGTGGCACTTTAGAAATTCAACTGATGAGAAAATGTCTCTTTCAGTCATAAAGTTTGCAGAATCATGATCCAAGTATTACACTAAAGTTGATTGCTGATGGTCCACATGGTTAAAGTCCAGCTGCTTTTAAACAAATCCTGAATTATTAGCTTATTTCTGCATCATTCATTCATCCTGGATGGATGGATGGATGGATGGATGGATGGATGGATGGATGGATGGATGGATGGATGGATGGATGGATGGATGGATGGATGGATGGATGGATGGATGGATGGATGGATGCTTCCCCCTTCTGGATAGAGATGGTGTCACATCTGAGATGGAATTAACCAGGATAAATCTGTCAGTCTGAACTCTTATTAATTATAAAATTAAACACTATTTCTGGTGACATTTTGAAAATCAGTCAATTTGAGAGAAGCACATGATAGAATCAAACAAAAATCTGTCAATTCATAAGATTTTCTAAAAATCATATTATATGTATATCAGATTTTCATTTGAAAACATCTAATCTTTAGGAGCCTCGTTAGCCAAATTGTCCAGGTTCTGTCCATCAAAGCGAATGAAGTGCCATCCTTCGCTAACGGTGAGATCCTGGGCTCCTTTAGCTGCATAGAAGTCTCGAGACGGCGTATTCCAGTTCAGCACGGACAGCTGCAGCCGCACACACTGCTTCTGTCTTCCCACCTAATTAAACACATCAGTTCTCTGCTTGTTTCTGCACTCGATGACACGAAAACAGCTGATTCAGAATAACTTTATACCTGTAATGACTTACCTCAGCAACTTTACACAACAAACCCTTTCCAACGCCATTTCCTGAGGAAATTATTAAAAAAACAACATGTAGGTGAATGTAAAACAGCCACGATATATAAAAGCAAATATAACTGGAATACAGTTTTACCTCTGAATTCAGGCATCACATACAGATCCTCCAAATATACGGATCGTCCCTTCCACGTACTGTAGGTGTAAAAGTACAGGGCGTATCCAACAACTGTAAATCCTACCAGGAAAATACAAAACAAGTACGTAGATCAGCAGAAATTATCCAAAAATATCTGTCATGTAACAGAAAGATGTAAGATTTACCTTCTTTGGATTTATGCTCCTCGGGAACTTCTGCAACGAGGCATTCAAAAAATGGATTCTGGCAGAAACCGTCGCGCTCCAGTTCTGAACTCACACAAACACACTTTTACCAAATGCACGTATTTCCTTCTAATAGTACTCTGGTTGCTGCTGAGTTCTACAATGTGTGTATTTATCCATGTTTGGCTGTAAAGGTCTGAAATATCTATAGATATAAAAGCAACTCAGTTCACTGAGATTATTCTGGGTTTTTTACTCCAGGTATTTTCACATAGTAATAAAACATGTAGAAATTAAAATACATCTAAATTCTCTACACTTTAATAGTGTTACAGCTTTTAGGTACATGTCCTAGATATTAAAACCATTTGATGCAGATATTTTTGCACAAAAATCCTGACGTACTGTCAATAAAGGCTTCTTTTAGATTTTCTCTCTTAGAACAAAACCTTTCGAATGATTTTATCATAAAAAAACAGTCATTTTGAGTTGTATCTGATAGTTATTAGAGTTTAGACCTGCTTTTTAGGTCTAATTATAGGAAAAAACATAACAGTAACAGAGACTGAACATCTTAATAAATCTGATGCTTGAACAATTAAAAATAAAACCTAATAATTACACTGAACTTTCATTATAATTATCATTAGTGGTACTTGCACGTGAGATTGAATGATTTTTCATACCTTACTTCCACCTGTTTACGTCACTTTGACTGTTGAATTACCTTCGTGTGATATCTTCACCTGGTCGGACATCTTTTCAAAAACGGCGAGCTCCTGTGATTTTTAAAAAATATTAAGCTATAAAACATGTATCGAATCACTTAAAATATAACTAAGCTGTAAATAGAAATCCACAACGTACAATATCAATAAATTAACTGACGTATTGAGTTTAAAACGCTTTTAAAATCTGAGTCAATTTTTGGATATTTAGCTAGCGCTAACAGCGACTTACCATGATCATTCTGGATATTTCTTTGGAATCTTCTTTTGTTGCAGGTCGTATTCTGAAATTCATGTCTACAGCAGTAGAATAATAGTAATGTTATAAATAAAAGTTGAAGAGGAACTAAGGTTCTTCAAGTCTAAACCTGGAGAGTGGAGAGAAGACACCGGAAATGGATCGGATGAACCCTCCTTCCAAAATAAAACGCTAACTTTTAAAAGATTTATCTCAACGACCACGTCAGAATCTCTATCAAAAGTTAACTTTGAGTTAGCTTTGACCTAAAGGTATAAAAATGAATTTTCATTGTCATTTTAAATAACTACATTTGTAGTGGAGTAAAATACAATTTAACAGTGTCCTTTCCATATGAATGATCAAATTAACTACGTGTATTTCTGAATCATTCAAGCCTAAACTCACTTCCTTCCAAGCTCAGGTCCTCTACCAGAGGCCTGGAAGCTTCAGGGTTATATTCAGTATCTTTGCTGTTCCCAGAACTTTTCTCTGGACTGAGATGTTGGATGTTTATCCAGGATCTGCTGTAGTCACTCCTCCAGTATATATATACATGTTCAAATTTACTTCTTAGTTTATTTTAAGTCATGCTCTTTAAGTTCCAATAACTGTCATTCATTTTACATGATGTTTTT
>SSNP01000015.1:3061654-3079155 GCA_006937955.1 Pachypanchax playfairii | reverse complement strand
TGGATGGATGGATGGATGGATGGATGGATGGATGGATGGATGGATGGATGCTTCCCCCTTCTGGATAGAGATGGTGTCACATCTGAGATGGAATTAACCAGGATAAATCTGTCAGTCTGAACTCTTATTAATTATAAAATTAAACACTATTTCTGGTGACATTTTGAAAATCAGTCAATTTGAGAGAAGCACATGATAGAATCAAACAAAAATCTGTCAATTCATAAGATTTTCTAAAAATCATATTATATGTATATCAGATTTTCATTTGAAAACATCTAATCTTTAGGAGCCTCGTTAGCCAAATTGTCCAGGTTCTGTCCATCAAAGCGAATGAAGTGCCATCCTTCGCTAACGGTGAGATCCTGGGCTCCTTTAGCTGCATAGAAGTCTCGAGACGGCGTATTCCAGTTCAGCACGGACAGCTGCAGCCGCACACACTGCTTCTGTCTTCCCACCTAATTAAACACATCAGTTCTCTGCTTGTTTCTGCACTCGATGACACGAAAACAGCTGATTCAGAATAACTTTATACCTGTAATGACTTACCTCAGCAACTTTACACAACAAACCCTTTCCAACGCCATTTCCTGAGGAAATTATTAAAAAAACAACATGTAGGTGAATGTAAAACAGCCACGATATATAAAAGCAAATATAACTGGAATACAGTTTTACCTCTGAATTCAGGCATCACATACAGATCCTCCAAATATACGGATCGTCCCTTCCACGTACTGTAGGTGTAAAAGTACAGGGCGTATCCAACAACTGTAAATCCTACCAGGAAAATACAAAACAAGTACGTAGATCAGCAGAAATTATCCAAAAATATCTGTCATGTAACAGAAAGATGTAAGATTTACCTTCTTTGGATTTATGCTCCTCGGGAACTTCTGCAACGAGGCATTCAAAAAATGGATTCTGGCAGAAACCGTCGCGCTCCAGTTCTGAACTCACACAAACACACTTTTACCAAATGCACGTATTTCCTTCTAATAGTACTCTGGTTGCTGCTGAGTTCTACAATGTGTGTATTTATCCATGTTTGGCTGTAAAGGTCTGAAATATCTATAGATATAAAAGCAACTCAGTTCACTGAGATTATTCTGGGTTTTTTACTCCAGGTATTTTCACATAGTAATAAAACATGTAGAAATTAAAATACATCTAAATTCTCTACACTTTAATAGTGTTACAGCTTTTAGGTACATGTCCTAGATATTAAAACCATTTGATGCAGATATTTTTGCACAAAAATCCTGACGTACTGTCAATAAAGGCTTCTTTTAGATTTTCTCTCTTAGAACAAAACCTTTCGAATGATTTTATCATAAAAAAACAGTCATTTTGAGTTGTATCTGATAGTTATTAGAGTTTAGACCTGCTTTTTAGGTCTAATTATAGGAAAAAACATAACAGTAACAGAGACTGAACATCTTAATAAATCTGATGCTTGAACAATTAAAAATAAAACCTAATAATTACACTGAACTTTCATTATAATTATCATTAGTGGTACTTGCACGTGAGATTGAATGATTTTTCATACCTTACTTCCACCTGTTTACGTCACTTTGACTGTTGAATTACCTTCGTGTGATATCTTCACCTGGTCGGACATCTTTTCAAAAACGGCGAGCTCCTGTGATTTTTAAAAAATATTAAGCTATAAAACATGTATCGAATCACTTAAAATATAACTAAGCTGTAAATAGAAATCCACAACGTACAATATCAATAAATTAACTGACGTATTGAGTTTAAAACGCTTTTAAAATCTGAGTCAATTTTTGGATATTTAGCTAGCGCTAACAGCGACTTACCATGATCATTCTGGATATTTCTTTGGAATCTTCTTTTGTTGCAGGTCGTATTCTGAAATTCATGTCTACAGCAGTAGAATAATAGTAATGTTATAAATAAAAGTTGAAGAGGAACTAAGGTTCTTCAAGTCTAAACCTGGAGAGTGGAGAGAAGACACCGGAAATGGATCGGATGAACCCTCCTTCCAAAATAAAACGCTAACTTTTAAAAGATTTATCTCAACGACCACGTCAGAATCTCTATCAAAAGTTAACTTTGAGTTAGCTTTGACCTAAAGGTATAAAAATGAATTTTCATTGTCATTTTAAATAACTACATTTGTAGTGGAGTAAAATACAATTTAACAGTGTCCTTTCCATATGAATGATCAAATTAACTACGTGTATTTCTGAATCATTCAAGCCTAAACTCACTTCCTTCCAAGCTCAGGTCCTCTACCAGAGGCCTGGAAGCTTCAGGGTTATATTCAGTATCTTTGCTGTTCCCAGAACTTTTCTCTGGACTGAGATGTTGGATGTTTATCCAGGATCTGCTGTAGTCACTCCTCCAGTATATATATACATGTTCAAATTTACTTCTTAGTTTATTTTAAGTCATGCTCTTTAAGTTCCAATAACTGTCATTCATTTTACATGATGTTTTTAATCCGTAAGCTACTGTTAAAGCCCAATTACAGTGACTTTGCATATTTATTTCTCTCCTCGTGGATTTATCTTGTGTATTTGCTGAAGCAGCAAAAAAAAAAAACAACCAGAAGAGTGAATCTTTTTAACAATATTAAATTAATACATCAGAATGTCAAAAACAGAACTAGATCATTTCATACAAAATCAAGATTTATTTTAGGGTAAAAAACACAAGATCAGTTAGAATATAAGGTGAAATGCTGAAGATCTCACAGACTGATCAGCTCTCACTTGGCATTAAGATACAGTATTTACAAAATCTGGCCACATCTGTTCTTCATTAAAAGTTCTGTTTTTTTTCTCCAAATGACTCAATCCAGAAGAATCAGCTTTGTGTCGTACAGCTGCATCAACATGATAAGAATCTAAACTACATATACAAGTATCAGTGTGGCGACTGAGTGCTGGCTCCGGGAGACTCGGATCGCTCCATCTTTATCCCTCCGTCCAGGGACGTTGAGGAAATTGAGGTCGGTTGCACGGAGCTCTTGGGCTCCAAAGAGGAGGAGGCAGACGAAGGCAGAGACACAACTATAAACTTCTGCATCGGCCGAGAAGCTGTCAGTCCTGGAGTGCTGCCAGACTCCAGTTTTACCAGAGATGTCGCGCTGGGAACGGTGCTCGTTACTGGTGAAGCAGACTGGGATGAGCTAATAGTGATGACCTAAAGAAAACACCAAAATATCAGTTCCATTCAGTTATAAACATGAAGCTTCAGGAACAAATACTTCTTACAACTAAAGTATTTTAGTACAACTACTCAGCTGTTGCTTTATAGTTTGTTGTGATACCATGTGAATCTCCTGCAGGAGGGATGCTGAAACATACCTGCTGAGTTGATGCAGCTCCTGCGCTGGTTCCCATGACGATGTACTTTGTTGCTGGGGGAGATGGTTGTGATGGCGTACCTGGTCTTGGGGACATGAGTGTGAGGGAGCTCGGAACCTTAATGATGCCGGGGGTGCGAGTCCCCCCTGACCCGCTTAACCCGCTCTGTGAGACTGAAAGTGTTGGACGAGGCTGTAAGAAAACGACACCATCCATTAACAAACAGCTGAGCTGTTATTCTTCATATAGTTACTGTTTAATTCCAGTGGAATTGTTTTGTATGTTTCTGTGCACCTGTGTGATGGTTAACGTCGTCCTGTTGACTTGCTGTGCCTGCAGCGCTGCTTGAGTTCTGGCCTTTATCACATGAGAGCACAACATCGGTCCAAGGTATCCGTACTCTGTCCGATACTGATCCACGTTGTCGGGCTGAGGTCGTATCTTAGCAATAACACTGGCACAATGTTTCTATGAAGAAATAATACATTTATTTACAACTTATTTAAAAATTTGAAAGTGTCTTTAACGGCCATAAAAAAGGACATTTCTTACCAGTAAGAGGCTTTGAACGTGCTCAGCTCCTATCTTATCAATATTGGAGACTACGGGTCCTTCCATCACGGCTTTGATGCGAGCTCCCTCTACAGCAAGCCGAGGAAGGATCAGCGTTTTTATCACCTGCAGAGGACAGAAGCAGGACGAGGTTACGGCCGTGAGTCCAGCTGCTGCAGCGAATCTCAGGTGTAGAGAAAAAACTTTTCAGGTAAAAAACTTGAAGATTTTTCATGAGGTGCCATTATCAGTAACTTTGCTTGTGAATTTTACCTAAAAACAATAACTGGAAAATATAAAGAATCCTATTTATTTAAATCTTTTCAATGCTGATAAAACCCCAGAGGAAACCCATGAACAGCGTCTGCTCAGGTTACGTCGCCTGATCTGATCAGTGTATCTGTTCTCAGTCTAATATTTGACATGTTTTTGGACTGACAAGAAGATTTTTGGGTTGAAAGATGAGCTTATATTAAACTGTAATTCCTTATTTCACACTAAAGAACACTGTTACTGTATGCAGGTGAGTGGGCGGGGCTTTCAGCTCCATGTTTGCAAAAAGCAGACTCTGGTTGTTTAGGCTGATGTTCCCGCGTGAGGAGATAACGGTTCTGTCTGCCTCCAGTCTGGATATGAAAGTCTCTAGCTCGTTGCGCCCATCTCATTCTAACTTTTGCTTTAAATAATCCCTGCATGACCAAATACAAGCTGTATGACATACTGCCGTCCATCAGGGTGGAATAACTCATCTGATGACATCACTGCATGGGTTGGATGATTAACACAAAAATAAGAAAATGTGAAACAGAAACTCACATCAGGTCCGAGTTCAGCGAGCCCGGCGATGCAGCCGTATCGCGTCGTCCACTGGGTTTTGTCATCCATCAAACTCTGTAAATATAAAATAAAATTAAATAAGACTCATTTAGTAGATATGAAACTGTTGTGCTAAAGTTAAATATTTATAAAATACGATAATAAGCAAATATTCTACACTTGCCTTCATACTTATAAACACGGGTTTGGTTTGGTTTAGTTAGTGACTTAGATGAGATTAAAATTTACTCCAGATTAAATAAATTCTATCAGATTAGAAGAAGGTTGAGCTCTTTTCCCTCTGATAAGCAGTTTATATAATCGTTGGCGTCAGTTTGTTTATTTATTTATTGGTTGTGTTAGCTTAGTTAGATTTTGGAAGTGATTCTTTATTATTGTGATATCCCATCATAATGGTAATGAGCTGATTGGTGGAGGTCTGCGCTCCCCGAGTGCTTTCAAGTTTTCACATTTTGGTTTGATGAATTTTAACTTAAACTGCATCAAAACAAAGATGAATTATTTTTGTATTTATCCTCTAAAAACATCCGAAAATTCATAATAATTCACACCAACGCCTCTCACTTTACTGGCCAGACACCCACCTTGGTGAGAGTCTTTGTTATACGCGACTGGATGTTGTTGGTTGTGGTGCTGAAGGTTTTACAGCTTTGGGCCATCAGGCGAGCAGCAAAGTCTCGTAAGGCCCAGTGGTTGTCAACATCTGGCCGTAAACACAGCTGTTTACTCACAATACAAGTGACCACAGCTGGAATGAGCTCATGCAGCTACAAGAAAAAGTAAAAAACATTCCTCGATTAGAATAATCAACATTTTATTATATCGATGACATTTTGTTATTTTTTCTTTTACTCACATATTTTTCCAGATACAGAGTGGGATTGTCCATTAGAGCTTTGACCATCCGCATGAGATAAATCAGCAGAGCCAAGTTGTTCTGCACCACGTTTACACGAACCTATAAGGAGAGAACCAGGTCAGAACTTTCCACTTTTTGGATACGTTTTAATTCAAAACCTAAGAAGAAGTAAGAAGCATTCTTACCCCTTCAGAAATAAATGTGCTGAATCTTGGAAGCATCTGATACAGTCCAGGATCAGTAGCAATACTCTGTAAAGCTTCCTGTTTTAATCAGACAACAAGTTACTACGTCAGAGCTGCAAAACCAACAAGCACGACTATTTACAACAAAAAAGAATTATTTTCCACATATATCAGAAAGCGGCGCACGGTGAAAACAGGTGGGACTTACGGCTCTCTTGGCTTCACAGGAGCCGACACATGCTTCTGTGATCTCCTTATAATAGAGCTGCTGTTCTACAGACAGCTCGTGAGTGCTGCGTGGTTTCAACCTGATCAGACCCTTTTCCTTCCCTGAACAACAGGAACACAAACATCAGATGGAGGTCCTTACAAAATAAACCTGTTAATAAGATGGAGTTTTATGATAAAATGAACAACGGACCTTTACCATCAGGGGTCGCCGTGCTCTGACCCTTGCCTTGGATCGTACCTTTGTCCTCCTGACCAGGTTTGACAACTTTAAGCGGCTCCGTGGATTCAGACTTTTGTTGCTCTTTTGATGCTGAAATGTATTTCAAAAGTTATTCATCTTTCATATGTTTAATATTGTAGAAAAAAAAAAGAAATAAAAAGGAAAAAATCTAGTACTAACCTGGTGGTGGATTTTCTGGGATAGACGGCTGCACCCCTTCGATGCTTAACCAGTGGGCTGCGAGTTAAAAACAAAAATCAGCTTACAAATGAGTCACCACAAAGACCTTTAAGCATCATGTATAAAACAGCATATAATCCTGATAATCTGGGCACCTTTGAGAGACACATCTAGGGGGACTCTCGGAAGAGGAGTGTTTATAATGTCGCTGAGGTCGACCTCCTTTTCCTCGTAGAAATGAAGCTCTCTTCCGCCACCACTTGCAAAACGAAAGGGGATGAACTCCTGTGACTGGAAGCCGTACAAGGGCTGAGGAAAAACACAATCTACTTAGAATCAAGTATCAGTTGGAATGAAACAAAACCGTCGACATTCTTTTTCACCTCCACATTTTTGAGTTTCAGAGCGTTGTCTATGTCACTGGTGGTCAGTTTACGTCTCTTCCCGTGATGCATGAACTTCAGAGCGTCCTGTGTCGAGGGAAAGAACACAAAATATGACTGATTGTTGATGACACTAAAAAGAACATGAATCGCTTCAAGTAGCAGTTATTTACCTGTGCGATTTCTTTTATCCTGTAGCTGACCTCCTCGCTAAGAGCTACGCAGCTGTCTTCTTGTAACTGCCCGACTCCCACAGACTCTGCCATGGCCTTCATTGACTCTGTTGGCAGGATGACTGAACACTGCTTCTGCCGGCGTTCCTCCGCCATGGCTGATGCAACAAAACATCACACAGGACTCGTTTTTCACTTGCATTAGTTGTTTTTTATACAATATTTTGACCATCATTATTATCCCTGTCAGACAAACCTTTGTTTTTTATATGAATGAAAATTGCAGCATATATTTCTTCATATATAATTTTGATTTAAGTAAATTCTAAACCTGTGGCAAATTAATTTGTGTAGATTCTCAGTTGTAATATCAATCCAAAAAGTTTATTTTTAAAAGGCAACAGGACTTTTTTTCTGTGTCTTGCAGATGTTTCATTTGAAGGTTTCTTTGATCCTGATCATGGTTTGGGTTCCAGGTGTATAAGGGAACTCCAGATCTCTACATAAGAGGAAACTAAACAACCTCTCCGCTGACACATGACACAACACACGAGAACCAGCAATTCAGGTCCAGACTCAGCTGGACACCTACATCTTAAAGATAAAGGACACTGTGAGGTCAGTAATGTCCACATCTGGGACTGAGAGGACAGGTGGTTTGAAAAAGGAGTGAAGGAAGCAGGAAATACTGTACTTACACTGAAACGTGTGACAACGTCAACTCATATAAACAAGTTACGAGCCATGATCAGAACTCAAGAAGCCTTTTGAATGAAACATTTTCAAGAAGCAGAACAAGAAGTCCAGTTGTAACAAATTATCTAATGTATTTATACTTATAAAAATACATATTAATACAGTCAGTCAATCATTGTATACCCTTTATTCATATTCAAGGTGGTAGGGAGTTGATGTTTATCTTCAGCTGTCATTAGATGAGAGGCGGGGCTACACCTGGACAGGTAGCCAATTTATCACAGGGCCACATAGAGAAAAACACCCTGTCATACACACACACGTAGGGACAATTTGGAGTGCCAATTAACCTCAAGAATATTTTTAGTCTGTAGGACCCACATGTGCACGAAGAGAACATATAAACTCAATGTAGAAAAGCCCGGTTTGAAACCCAGGACGTTCTCACTGCAAGGCAACAGTGCTACCCACTGCACCACCGGGCAGTACATTTCAATACACCATAGCTTTAAATCTGTCAAGATGCCACATTGTGCCTGAGAATAAAAACAGGTACTGGAAAATAATATGAAGCAGTTGTGTGCGTCCTTTTAAGCGTTTCTACTAATCCACAATATTCAAATGAACAAACTGCAGTAAATATTAATCAAAGAAACACAAAGCGTTCAGAACGTGAAATTAAAATATTTTTTGTTATCCGTATAACCAGCTCTGATTTAACTTCATATTAATTTGTTTTTTATGATGAAATAGCACGATAAAGACAAAAACATGAGTGTTTCTTTACGCTTTCTTGTTTTAAATACTTCCTGCATGTAAACAGACCGAGTTCCTCAGAGCGGGTAGAACCAGAACCAGCCAGTCAAACGCTAAAACTTTACCACAATACAAAAATAAGTCTAAATTTGATATTTAGGGACTACACAAAAAACATGTACATCCGTTAATGCTTGCGGTAAATGTGATGTCTGTTAGCTTTTATGCTAATATCGTAGCTTCAGTTTTTACCTGTTTGAAGTTGTTTCCTTCCTTCTTAGTTTAATTGGGAATTTAAATAAAAATAAAATATCAATGTCTACAACGATAATAATTTCGTAGAGCTATTTTTTCTATGTTAATATCCATCTTCCAATGTTTGTAGCTAACTTGATCGCGGACTGCAGCTGAGACATCCGTTCATGAATTAGCGCTAGTATTCTGTCGCCATTTTGAGTCACGTTTCGTTTGTGATATCGCGAGACTACACTGACAGCTAGAGGAACTGGCGGCAACGGACCTTTATTTTGAAAACCAACTGAAATCTGCTTTATATTAAAACATCGTGTTTATTCTATTAATCGGAATTTGAGAATATTTTACCCAAATATAAATGCTACAAGTCAGTTTTTTTTCTGTGACCAAGCAACTCTTTACAAAACTGTACTATTTGCGACAGGTGTAGTGTGTACTCTCGTGCGAATCTGACAGATGCACTTTGGCCATTAATGAATTAAAAGTCAAAAGCATCCATTGGTGGATATAAAAATCAAAGAAACATTAACGTTTCACTCTTACTCAATTTTTGACTGAAAACAAACTGCCTTCAAATTCGCTTCCTGAGGTTTCTTTTTCTTGCACAACGCCGGAACTATTGTTATGCTTGAGTTTAGCGGGGGTACTTTATATTGTAGCAACGGGGTAGAAACCTACAAACGTGAAAGGACATTACAAAAGGCCTAAAATGTACCGATTTTTATCCCGCACGGTGTGTGCGGGACGAAACTCTTCAGTCTCTGTGTACGAATCGAGTCTAGCAAAAAGTGAAAAGGCTTCCAGGTGAGTTGAGTTTGTTCAGCGGATTTAAAACGAGGGTTAGGACAAGAAAATAAGACCTTCATGTTATGAGAGCACAGAAAGACGGAAGGAATTTCTTATTTAACCTTCATCCATGCTGTCGTTTCAAATGTTTAATAAAACACCCCCAGTTGTATATTTAACTTGTTTATTTAGTTAAAGAAATTAACATTTAGGTTAAACGTGTTATTGTTTCTTAAATTCTGAGTCCCTTTCTGGTTTTCACCCTGACACAGATCCTTTAATGGAATTGGACTAAACAGTCTCAGCACAACTACATTCAGACTCTGTGAAAAGAAGGATGTCACCATCTCCTCGAATAATGATGAGGTGGAGAAACAAGGCAGCCAGACGGAGACAATTAAGCGAGTGGACGATGGAAGTCCCACACATGTTGAACAGATTGTGTCAAAACAAAAACAGGTCAAGACGGAGGCTGTAAAGAGTGGGAAGGAAAGTCTCCTGGACCTTCTCGGAGCCATGAAAGTCGAAGTCACCAGTAAAAGAAAACTCAAACATTTGAAGGTGAAGCAAAATTTGGATTCAGCTGCACAGTATCAATCCAAGCCAGCAGTTATGGAGAGCACTATCAGTATGTTTCAAAAGGCAACAATGGAGGCTTCATCCCCAAGGTGAGATACCTGGAAAGTAAATGTATCTCCTCCCTAGAAACTTGCCTCTAGTCTCTGGAGCATTCTGAAACTCTGGTCTGTGTTTATGTTTTTAGCGAGACGTTGGATCCTGAATTGGTTGCAGCAGCATCCGCTGCCGCCTCCACGCTTCCAAACAGCAGCCAGGCCGAGTCCGAGCTACTGAAGCAGCTGAGGCGGCGTAAAGCTCTTACCGAGGCTCAGAAGAAAGGCAGTGTGAACGACCTCGGGTGTGTTTTCACTGGGGATAGATTTGTTTTAGCGAATTATTTAAATTTCCAGTTGGCAACTTTTTCCACTCATGAATTTTCAAAATACAAACTGCCTGTTTGAATGAATGAAATTCATTTTCAAAGGGTTGGTTGTATTTTTGAATAATAAGGGAATAAAAGCTTCACTTTTTCCTCAGAGTGATAATCGCTGACATGAAAGTTGGAAAGAATCCCAGTCGAAACTCTTGGCCAGCCGATCAAATCCGGTTCGATGATGATGGTAAAGGTTTCATACATGAGAGAGGAATCACCAGTGAGCTGGCCAATGTGCGAAAAAGGTGAGCACCATGATAACTTCAGTCAGATGCTTTTATTTTGAAAGATTGTGTTTTAACATGTTCTTTATTTCTAGGCGGAATGTATTTTCAGCAAAACGACTCAACATCTTCTCACCCATGACTGAAAAAGACGGCGCTGATTCAGCTCTCGGTAAAACATCACAGTCTCTGTTCAGTGTTTGAGTGACAAGCAGCAGTTCTATTGCATAGATTTAAGACGTGACCTGTTATAGTGACCAGGTCTTTCCAAAATGGGATCATCTATAGAAAATTACTTTATTAGAATATTTCTTGTATTTCTGTTGTTGTATTTCCAGCCAAGCCGACGTTATGGGACGTGGATTTTGCAAATAAGTTGTCTCTGTCGATCAATCAAATGCCACGTAACGGGTTTGAGGAAATGATCCAGTGGACCAAAGAGGGCAAACTGTGGCAGTACCCGATCAACAACGAAATCGGTGAGTCATTAACGCTCCGTTTTCATTCTTATGTGAAGTCAGAGATGTAAAGTGATGGACACAGTGACGGCGTGCTCTCTGTTTTCATCAGGCCTCGAGGAGGAAGCCGGCGTTCCCTTCCACGAGCACATCTTCTTAGAGAAACACTTGGCGGAGGGTTTTCCTAGTCGGGGACCGGTGCGTCACTTCATGGAGCTGGTGGTGGCCGGTCTGTCCAGAAACCCCTACCTGACCGTGCAGCAGAAGAAGGAGCACATCTCCTGGTTCAGAGACTACTTCCATCAAAAGGAGGAAGTTCTCAACGAGGCTGACGTGTACCTCGGTTAAACCTGGATGTCTGCTGGATGAGGGACTTTTTATTAGCCAGCAGGACTTCACAACCATGATCTCCTTCTTTCCACAGATTCACATACTTACAGGACAAACGTGAAAATATGTGTGTTTAGAAATAAACTGAACAACTATTATAAATGCTAATTTGACATATGAGCGTGCAGCGGTGACGTGTTCTTTCCTTTTTATTGTGGAGGAGTTTTTCCAGCCACACCCCATAGTTTGAGTCTGCTGCCTGGATGGAACGACGTGTGATTTCATGCAGTGATACGTCTGCATGAAAACATGGATTTGGTTTTTTTTATCAGCGTTTGTGGGCTACACGGTGGTGCAGTGGGTTTGTACTGTTGTCTCACAGGAAGGTCTTGGGTTTGACTCTTGGGATCTTTCTGCATGGCTTTCACATGACCGCAGACCTTAAACATGTATGTTAGGTTAAGTGTGTGTGTCCCCTGATTGATTGGCAACCTGTCCATGGTGTAACCCCGCCCCCTTTTCCTTGACCCCCCCCCTGGAACCTGCACAGGAACATGTGATAGAACATGAACAGATTAACAGATACACATTCAGAATTAGAAACACAACTGTGATCCATTAACCTCGTCTTCAAGTGAAAGAATGAGTTGAGGAAAATATTTTTGTATCCCTAAGTGCTCAAAGTCACACAAACACCTGGAAGTGTGATAAATGGTGTTTTCCCAGATGTGCAGTGCAACCTGTGAGCGTTGGTTTACAGTAAGAATACGATTAGACCTTGAACCGAGTGCACTTTGCAAAGGAAGTGCTTTTAAAGCTAAACAACCTCTTAACAATGTGCCACACGGAGTCCTTCTGCTCTAAAAACACCCTCCTCCATCTATTGTCTGACAAAGTGGAACATGACAGGTTGATGTTTGATAGTGCCCCATTTCCACACTTTGTTCACTTTTCCTTAAACAGGGTGATTGGCATGATAAGATGTTGGCAGGATTTTCTGAGCTTCGGCTCATGTATAAAAAGGTGGATTTTTGTGGGACGGTTCTCAGAAATTGCTGTGTCGAGTTTTGTCCCCTAGGTGGCAGTACTGAGAAGCGTGTATATTCTACTAACATTAATATTTTAAGTTTTATTTCGGTTTAAAATTGGTGTGGAAACCCAAGTGCAAAATTAGGATTTAACGAAACGCATAATATAACGCATCAGCCTGTATGATGATTTATTTTCTTTTACCGTACTTTAATTTGGATGAAACAGTTAATGTCAGCCTGTTAAAAATCTTGTTAGTTTTAGGTTTTAGGAAGGAAATATCCAGCTAAAATCCTCGAAATGAACTTAGAACTCTTCTTAAAAAATTAAAAAAAAAACAGGGAAGCTGTTAGCAGGTTTTTTATTGAAGAGAAAACTCTAATCTTTTTCTTCAATCCCATTCTAGACGTTTTCTGTTAAAGCGCCTTTCTTCTCCGGACTGCTGCGTTTGAGTCCAATAAAATGTAGGAATTCTCATACTTCATTGTGATTTTCCAGGGCGCGTGTCAGGCTAAGGAATTGTGGACGTTTATATGAATTAAATATGTTTTACCCTGGTGTTATTTAACGATTTAAGTATTTTAGTGATGTTATTTGTAGTGGGCCTATTGTTTTAAAACCTAGCAAATTTAAAGACTAATTACTTTCATTAATCAAGCACAGACTTTATTTACAAGTTTGACATAAATTGTTCATAGTAAATATGAAATTATAATAGGGTACAGGATGATGTGGCTACAGATGGACCGACTGTGGTGCGATTTGCCTCCGGTAGTAGCTTGTGAACGCAGCCTGAAGTGTCAGTGCTCTGAAGTTTGAGCAGTCCTTGAACGCAACACCAAACTCCGCTCGGGCCGCTTGTTGGTCGTGACGGAGCGCCAGACTTGAGTTGTAGATGCAGGAAGGTGTGAACTTCACTGGATGCAGAGCTTCGCTGTCGTTTAAACTCAAGCGCTCTTCCGTTTTGGCGGATTTACTTCATGTGTCTGCAGTTTACATGCGACATCTTTAGCCTATTTCATTTCTGTGTATTCGTTCCCGTAATTTTTAGTTTTTCTTTAGTTTTACTCGTTTATTTTAAAAAGATATCCCCAGTGTGACTCAGACATGGCTGAGGCACCGTCTGTCGACATCGACCCGGACTTTGAGCCTCTCTCCCGGCGACGCTCCTGCACCTGGCCGCTGCCCCACCCGGAGCCCGTCGACCCCGCCGGGTCCAACACACCCTCTCCGGTCCCATCGGTGCAGCAAGAGTCCGGAAACACCGAGTTTATCAGTAACCTCGTCTTGCTGGAAGAGGACTACGAAGAATACGCGGAGCAGAATATTTTTCAGTGTCAGGAGCGGAACTGTGCGCACCTACATCCTCACCACCGTCTTCATCATCATCCTCATCATCCTCATCACCTCCAGCAGCAGCAGCAGCAGGCGGGTCCCCAGCTGCCACCTCAGCAACAGGTGTCTCCTTCAGGTGTCCCACCTCTGTCTGGCTCTGGCCAGAGGAAGATCAGCTCGTCCCGTCGCAACGCGTGGGGCAACATGTCCTACGCGGACCTGATCACCAAAGCGATTGACAGCTCACCTGAGAAGAGGCTGACACTGTCTCAGATTTACGACTGGATGGTGAAGAGCGTCCCTTACTTCAAGGATAAAGGAGACAGCAACAGCTCGGCGGGCTGGAAGGTGAGAATCAGTGTGTGTGTGTGTGTGATGATCAGATATCTGAGATTTGATTTACTTATCACAGCACCGATTAGATAAACTCAGAGGTTTTAAACAACAAATGACTTGTTTATAAGCAGCTGGGGTTTAAATCTTGATGTGATTCTGTGTTTAGTCAAGTGTAAAAAAAAACACTCTCAAACGTGACGTCACAGTGTTTCATTCAGTTTTTAAACTTCTGTCAGGTGTGGAGACAGAACCTCCCATAATCCATGTTTGCACCTTGTTTTAGTTTGAGACCACAACAAATCAGATCTGACAGTTCAAGCTCAGATCAGAACTCTACTGGTCTGGATTGAGTCCATTAAAAACTTTCAAATATTTAATCCTGCACACAAAGATTCAATAAAACATATTTCTTTTCTAAAAACAGGATTTTTTTCTGTTATTATTAAGAGGAAAACTGATGTTTTGAATCTCTGGACGTATTTCTGATCATGGATTTAAATTTCTAGAAGTTTGGAGCAATTTCTTTTGTGTCAATAACATGTCAATAACCCACAGCTCAAACAGCTGGTCTCACTGTAAACACCACATGCAAATACACATGAACACACACACACATATATAGAGAGACAAGCCGTTAAAGAAAAATGGTAAACAATGTGGGAAATAAGCGGAAAGAAAGAGATTTTCTCCCCATGAGGAAGTTACTCAGCCTTGATGGGTCGAGATGAACTGATAGAAAACAACAAACGTGGACAAAGAGACGTCACAATTCAAAGCCTGTGAAGAAAACATGAGTCAAACTCAGCCTCACGCAGCCGCCATTCATGTAACCTGTGCAGGAAATGCCTCTGAGAAACCTCGATCGAACATGGTTCCCATTGTTTCACCCTCCTACATGAAAAGCTGGTCCTGTTGTGAGTTCTGGCTTCACTAACCCTTCCATCATCTTCAACCTGATCTTATTTTATGTGCTGGTTTGCTGCCTTTGGCGCGGGAACCTGTTTTTGTGTGTATGTATTACAGGTGAGCAGCAGCGTGGAGTAAAGCATTCGGATCTCCTTCGACAATAACAGGAGGCGACACACGCAGCTCAATCAAAGCTGGGAGAGTGTGTCAGAGGGGAAGAAGGGGGGGGGGGGGGGGGGGGGGGGGGGGGGTGATGCAGGGAACAACGTCAGACATCCTCCATTCCTGAGTCCTGCGCTCATATCTCTGTGTCCGTGTCTTCTAGAGTTTCCTCAGCGGATGCATAAACTTGGAAAAAGGGATCAGAGCTCTTAATCCCATCATTTCCTTTAGTTCCCTCTCTGGCCTTTTGGCTTTTTATAATAAAGGTGTAGGAAACACGTTTTTATACTTTCACAACTGAATATTCAATATTGTAATTTCACTTGTTTGAAAGATCCTTTGATCCGTTCAATTAAAAAAAGAAGAAGAAAGAAACTAAAACGTCAGTCTGTCACTTTTTATATAAAATCATCACTTTTTTTTTTTACTTCAGCTCCTGCATTCCTAAATACTGGCAGTCTCATCAAGCTTTAGAACCGCTGGCTAATGGCTATTTTTACACTTCCCTGTTAAAAAAACACCACAATTCCACCCTCAACCCCCCCCCCACCCCCCCCCACCCCCCCACAATGAACTATGATGCATTTCCTGGCAAGCGGATGGAAAACAGTGCCATGTGTTAACATCTCCAACCTGCAAAACACGAGAGGCAGGGCTGGGAAAAAAAAGGAGGAATCCTAAACAACGTGGATGGAGCGTGTGCACATTCTTTTTTATTTCAGCCCGTTTCAGTTTTCCTGCCACACACTCAACAAAAATAACCCGCGTGCTCTTTATGTGTGGCATTGTCTTAACATGGCGAGCAGAATCCGCTGTAGATTACAAAAAGCCTTTGACCTCAGTGTGGGTGGAGGGCGTCGAGTTCGAACCTCAGTGATTTAACCACTCCAAACTGGTGATGGGTGGAGCTCGGGATGGGGGCGACGCTGGGGCCTTTACGGCTTCCTGCCTCCCTCACATCGTGGAGATTTCTTTGTTTTCCTTCTAAAGATTGTGTGGCAACTTAGTAATCATGGTGCCTCGGCCACAAGAGAGGGCCCCTGGGAAGTGGGGGGGGTGGGGGTTCCCTTGGGATTTCGGTTGGTGGGTTCATGGGTAGCCAGGGTTTTTAACGTGCAACAGACTTTTAGCATGTTACTGGCACTGCTGCTGTTTTTCTCAACGAACTGTGACGCTGGTGGAAAAGGAAGTGGCACCCTCGAGTTTAACTGGCGTTGAGGTTCTCAGGTGTTTTTATCAAATGACGTAACTTGAATTCAAAATAGTATTTTGGACCCCGTTTTATTCATTTTGATCAACGTCTTCTCATGAAGCAGTTTATCTGTCATCTATCAGAACAGATCTGTTGCTTGTTGATCTGACGGCCTGCTGCTTAACGTTTGCACGCATCCTCAGTGGAAACTAACGGCAGATAACACTGCATGTATTTATTCAGGCGCAGTGGAAACGCTCACTGTGGAGAAACACCCCTCAGATCAACAAGTCAAAAACCGATCAGAGTGGTTATTAGTGGAGGTGCCGAGCTGGTAAAACTCCCATAAAGCTCAGGGTGAGTGGCGTCACCTCATGTTACAGCGAATCAACTCAACAACATCAATATTTATCATCTCTGTAGGGTTTATGAGCTTCTAAAAGAGGCAGCAACAACTGAAGTAAAGAAAAAAAACCCAGAATAGCTGCTGGCTGTTTGTTTTGGTATCACAAGGCGAAAAAGGGAGGCCAGTCCCGTATTCAAGAGGCCCACCGAAAGCTTCTAGTTGCCCCGTGAAGAAAGGAAGGCTTGGGGCAGGGGCTTTCAGAGAGGAGCGAATGTGGCTTGAGGTAACGAGGAGAAAGATCAGCTGACTGGCTGGTTAGAGACGGAGGCCTGCTGTCTACACGTGAGTCAGAGGAATCTGTGGATCTCAGCATTGTCCTCCAACTTGCATGAGATGATAATCTCCTATTATATTCGCAATAAGAGCAAATAAAGGGCAATAAAATCCAAATTGTCTATTTTTCCCAAATTTAATAAAGGGTTAAAGGTTTTTAGCACCGCAATTTGCTCCCTCTTTGTTTATCTAACAGCACGACTTTAACCCCCCCACTGAAGTAGGTCACTCGGTTTGATGCTGAGTGTTAATGAAGTAGCCTTCACTGTTCTCAGATCAGTTTGGGGGTGAAAGGCTCGCCACGCCGCGCAGCAGTGCTCTCCTGTTTCAGGCAGCTCAGGTCCCACGCTTACGCATCCGGGGTCAGAGGAGAGAGAACGAGGTGGGGGGGGGGGGGGGGGGGGG
>SSNP01000015.1:2876747-3061644 GCA_006937955.1 Pachypanchax playfairii | reverse complement strand
GGGGGGGGGGGGGGGGGGGGGGGGGGGGGTGTGCACAGGAAGACACCGTCAGGAAGTGGCTTGTCCTTTATAGTGGTGCAAGAAGATGGTTCTAACAGAGCAGCGAGCTTATAGGTGCACGCCAGATCAGCAGAAAGAAGTTCAAACAGCATCAGAGATTCAGCAGATTAGATCACTTTTCCCTTCCATCAAGCTGATGTTTCTTTAGATATTTCTGTCTTGTTTGATCAGGAAATGTGTCATTTTTTTAAAAAGAAGACGTCTTCGACACGTGGATTTACAAAGTTAAAAAAAGAACCACGATGGTCAGTAAACTGATCGAGAACTCTTCATGGTTGCAATAGGGATTAACTCACTTCCTTATTTAACTGCTGATATGAGTTTGAAACTTGTCCTTTGTTTCCTCATTCACAACTTTTGTATAAAAACTTTTCGGTCACAAGCAGGAAAACACGTGAAGGTGGTTGCACGCATCGCTGATGGAGGACAATGAAGTTTTACGTGAAAATAAGGCCAAAATCCAATTGTAAGAACTCACTAATTGACACATAATTCAAATGAAACAGACTCATAACCATCTGTTTAGTGACGTGAACTTATTTATGTTGATATTAAAATCAGGTTCCTGATTTGAGATGCAGCAGTTCGTCTCCTGGGAGCTCCTCTGTCCTGTCTGTGGTTGTGTCTGGTGCTGCACGCCACATGTTTGGACTAATTGCAAGGCTACTTTCACTGTGGCTGCACCTGTTGCTGCAACTGGGCTGTGTTTGTGTGCTTATCCTGCGACCGTTACTGCAAGCCTCATGCTTCGCTACACAAGAAACAGCAGCTGTGTCAGTGCGATTGTTTTGAAGTCCCGGAGGAGGTCTCGTTTCATGCAGCAGCTCGTCCTGGTTGAGACTCTGACCAGAGCTGATTCAAAGGTCACCTGTTTTTTTTTTTTCTGAAAAGTAGAATCATTCGGCACAAGCCAGTGTTTTGAGTTCTGGTGTGCAACAGGTGGACTGTTTGTGCTTCGATGCATTTATACATGCTGCCTAAAGGCGACCTTCCTGAACATGTATGGTGTCGAAGGTCAGTTCCCTTTCTAAACCAGCAGGTCTTGGATTTATGTGATAAAGCAGCTCTACTACAGTACTAACCAACAGGAAACCAGCAAGTTGGATCTCTACTATAACGAGACAATAGTTCCTTTCTCTTTATCAGATACTTAAAGGAGAACTCCTGTTTTTTGCAATTGGGGCCTTATTTATTCTGTGAGATGTGTTTTACTCGTCATCAGTGGTACTTTTTTGCGATTCGGATTCGTCTCGGAGATTTTTGATTCACACGGCAAACACCTAAACGCCAATAAACGAGAGTCAGTTGGGCCTGCGTTCGCCGACCCTAAATCGGTTTAAAATCAAAATCATTTCAAACCATTTTTTCTACACTGAAAACAAGAGTTCCGATTTGTGTGTTGCTACGAATAGCTAAGGAGTAGCAGTTTCAAACAACTTCCTTACAGGTAATACGTGAGTGGGCACGGAGAGATGACATCACTCTCCCGTCACTGTAAAAAATATCCTTTCTATGAGCGCAGGATTCAAGATGGCACTGGAACGGAATAAACAATAGAGTATCTAAATGGCCAGATTAAAAAAATAACGGATTTGAACTGATTTTAAACCGATTTAGGGTCGGCGAACGCAGGCCCAACCGACTCTCGTTTATTGGTGTTTAGGTGTTTGCCGTGTGAATCCAAAATCTCCGAGACGAATCCGAATCGCAAAAAAGTACCACTGATGACGAGTAAAACACATCTCACAGAATAAATAAGGCCCCAATTGCAAAAAACGGCCATTCTCCTTTAACATTTATTGTGCACCAGGGAACTTCCCTGATTTCAGGTCAGTGCAGGATGCCTTAGATTCAGACAACCATAACAACCAGTTAGCAACAATTACCAATTAGCAAAACAGACTTTGGGTCAGGGTCTACACCGTGTGCATGGGGCTCCTGAATTAGTGAAGCAGAGTGTTTTGAGTTGTCTCAGATGAGGATTATCACAAGCCAGTAGGAGAAAGTCCCTTCTTGAGGGGGGGCAGTCATGCAGTGCATGATCCATCATGGGCGCTAATCAGACGGAAGGCATTTACAAATCAGTCCAGATCTCAGTCTCTTCAGCAAGACGTGCCCTTTAGTTAGGGGAATAAAAGTTGGTGCAGACTGAGTCTGTGCTGCGTTTATCCGAGATCTCAGGTTCTCCAGTAATGACTCATTTCCTGTCTTCAGTTTCAAATTGAGCTCAAGTAAAACAAAAAGAAAAAAGGAGTGAAAAGGTCACGAATAAAATAAAGAGACGTCAGAATGAACATGTGGCTGTGCAGAAAGTTATCACTCCTCCTCACGCCTCTTTGCCCTGCATGTGCAGGATGTCCTCTGACACAGGAAGCCTTATTTTAAAAGTCAGTGGAGGAGTAGGGAGGGGTCTGCGTCGAGCGGTGGGGTGGGGTCATCGGGGTTGTCATGGTGAGTCACAAAAACAGGTCAATCCCCACGGCGTGTCAAATCTGAATCTTCTCCTCCTCTCTCCCTTCCATCCAACCTGTTAGCATGTCTCTGTCAGCGCCGGCCGAGGAGCTCATGTTCAGCTGAACTCATTGACCCCACAAAAAACATTCTCTCCTCATCTGTGCTGCGAACTCGGTAACCCCTCCCCAGCATGTTTTCTGTAAAATCTCTCATTGTGCTCAGTCCTCTGTATTCTCTCCGTATCTCTCCAAATGAGGGCAGACGTCCAAAAAAACCATCACCTTAGCTTGTTTGTTTTGTCTAGATATTCTGGATAAGATAATACTTGTAACTTTTCAACATTTTCTGGATATTTAATCAGTAAAAACTCAATTTATGAGTTATATTACTGCTCCAATGGGGCGTTACGTATGTCATAAGCGTTACCTAAAACCAACACTCATAGACAATCAGTCTGTTGTTTTAAATCTGATCATCTTTGTGTGTCCCTGATGTGGTTGGGGGACATCTGGCTCCAGTAACTGCTTTCATGGGGTGTTTGGGGGGAAATTCCCTGCTGGTGTTGCATGTATGTCTTTCATTGCACCCACTGACTGTCCAGAGCAGCACGATTTTCCATTAGAGACACATTTTTGCTGAGAGTCTGCCCAGAGCTTTCCATCCATCAACTGGAATTGCTGGTCCTCCCTACAGAAGTACCGTGGGAGGTACCTCAGTGTCGTTTTTAGGCACCATAACGTGGCAGTAAAGAAAGTGGACTAAATGTAGTAAAAAGAAGAACTGGTTAAGACATTTTGTTTGACAAATTTATTTATGGGTGAATAAGAATATAATCTATTTGGTCTTTTTTTGTTCAGTTTGCTGCAGATTGTGGTGATGATGTCACTGCTGAGGAGATGGAAAATGTGTGTGCACATAAGTCTTGGTGTCAAATGCAGGAAACATATTAGTGCATATCTTAATAACAATCTAAACAGTCAGGAGGAAGAAGGATGATCAACCAGTCAGTTCTGTTTAAAATCAGCTAAAACACACACTCAATACAATTCTTTGCAAACCAGCTTGTTGGAAATTAGGAGCCAAAAATAAATAAGGAAAATTAGTAAAAAAGTAAAACTCAGATCAAAATAAAGCAAACTGACGTGTGAATTATATTCTGTCCTCTGCACTGAGTCCCAGTTAGAGAGCTGATGTAATCAGACGTCTGATCAATATCTATACATCCCTCTAAATGAGGTCAAACATCCTGAGGTCGAGATGTTGCCTTCACATGTCATTTTTATAGCAGTCGGAGCATTTAGATGTAAAAGATAGAATAATCTCTTAGGCCTATGTTAGCTGATGGCGACGAACAATGATAAAAGTCGATAAACTTCAAATCTGTATTTACGGTAAAGACAAAAGCTTTTTGGCTGGTTTTCAGTTTCCTCTGATCGGTTCCAACACTTCATCATCTTCCAAATCTCTCAGATATTTTCTCTTCTTATCTAGTTTGTTCTCTGATAAACTCTAATTGAACTCTTGAGCTGACGTCACCCAGTGAAGAATGACAGCCATGATGTTTTTAACATATAAAACCCATGAATATGTTCTTTTTTCTCTCCATCCAGAACTCCATAAGACACAATTTGTCCCTGCACAGCCGCTTTTTGCGCATACAAAATGAGGGAACGGGAAAAAGCTCCTGGTGGATGTTGAATCCAGACGGGGGAAAGAATGGAAAGTCACCTCGACGCAGAGCTGCGTCCATGGACAACAACAACAAGTTTGTAAAGAGCAGAGGAAGGGCCACAAAGAAAAAGGTATACTTTACTATAATGTAGACTTCCATAAATTTCAGTTTTTACCCCTGATTATTGGTATGTTTTATATCAGCTTGTAAGAGCTTTTCATGTTTTGTTTTTATTCTCAGATGTCCTTACAGGAAGGGGTTGATGGAGGAGGGAGTCCCAGTTCACAGTACTGGCTGGGAAGTCCAAATTCCCAAAGTAATGAAGATTTTGAAGCTTGGAACTCCTTCAGAGCACGCACCAGTTCTGACACCAGCACTCTGAGTGGACGGCGATCACCTTTCCCTTCGGAGCATGACGATCTTGAGCCTGATGGGCACTTGTTGTATCCTGGAGCATCGGGGACCAAGATAACCTCCACCCTGCCCAGCCTCTCAGAGGTGACCGGATCCATGAGCGAGCGTGGCTCAGAACATGTCATGGAGAGTTCGCTGGATAACCTACACCTGTTGTCTCTTAAAGTCCCTCAGCTGGGCCAAGACTCTTCACATTCCTCAAACGCTGCCATGCTTCAGAGTAGCTCATATGGCTCCACGGGCTTGACCCGAGACTACCAAAAGTGCATGTACGACCAGGTGAGGTTAGCACATCCAGAGACCAAGCCTGGCTTTGGAGTTTATGAAAACCAGTATATTACTCCAGCAGGCCTCCTCAAAGAGCTGCTGACTGCAGATGGAGACACCAGCAGGGACATAATACCCTCCAGGGACACGCGGGTGTCTGAAATTGAGAGAGCAAATTACCTGATGCCCACTTACAATGGTCAGAGCCATATAGGTGGTCACAGTGGAGTAAAAATGATCAATCCCCCACGGAGTCACCCAGGTCTTAACGTAAATCCACAAGTCCATGGTCCCGCTGCCTCACAAGACTTGAATAGCTGTAACATTATCCCCCTGACTAGTCTAATTAGTCTTTCAGGTGTCCCTCAACAAATGGCCGGGTTGAGGACTAACGCGCAGCCGCCCCACGGACATCCAACACGCATCAACAGTTTCTCAGCAAACTACAGCAACAGCTACAGGGAACTAAACTCAGCTCATTCTCACGGTCATCAGCAGGAGCGGCTGCCCAGTGACCTGGACAACCTATCCATTGAGAGGTTTGAGTGCAACCTGGAGTCGGTCCTCCATGACACCCTCATGGATGGAGGCGGGCTGGACTTTAACTTTGACCCTGCAGCTGGGCCTCATGGGTTTTCCCAGAGGGTAAAGACAACCACTCACAACTGGGTGTCAGGTTAGGGCGCATGGTGGAGCACAAGAAAGGGGTAACTATTAATCATCCTGGTGGTATGCCGATGCTGTATAAAATCACTGTTAATAAATGGAAATATACAATTTTTTATTTGTTGTTCCTGATTCCTAAGATGGAACAAAATACTGTATCTGCAAGATGGAATACCTGAGTGACTTTCTTTAACTTGCTACCTTTTAGTGAAAGGCACCAGTATACATGTTGTCTGTAGGATTATCATGAAGACCAACACGTTTGAGCATGTGCAGCACGCAGATATTTTTCAAAAGATTTTTGCCTTGTTTGTGTTATTTAAAACTGCCATAAAATGTTTTTAAAAAGTACTTAATAATATCTGAAAAGGTTAAAAGATTACTAATATAACTGAGATGTTAGTAAATTTGTACTTTTAATAAAAAATGAAAGAATGTGAATGAAAAAGAGTGTTAAAGAATAGAATCAAACAAATTAACAATTCATACTATCAGAAAATTTCAAAATGTTGCTTCTCAGATGGACAACCCCCACCAGCAGCTGCACCGTACAGCTCGGGGAACTTTCACAATAAAACGTATGAACATTCATATAACTGCATAAAGATATTTATTTGTTTGTTTTGTTTTTATTGTAGATCATCAATTATATGTTTGTACTTTAAAAGTTTTTTGTACAAAAAAAAAACATGTTTGTAAAAAGTATGGATTGGACTAAATTTACAGGTTTTTTCCCTTTTTTGTCAAACCTGAAACAAGAACAGTACAGGATTAGATTCTAAATGTTTCCTTCAAAATTAATGTTTTCAAATTGTTGTATCAATATGTAATTGTGTGTAAATGTGACATGTTAAACATGTTTTAATGCAGTAAATAAATGTTTTTGTCGCACAGTTAATGCTGATGTTGGTAAGTGAGCCTTTTGTAAATAATTAAGGATGTTAAATTCAGGGGAAATTGTCCAAATCTACAGAACTTCTATTCTGCCTGCCTTTTTAAATGTAAAAAAAAGAAAAAGACATTTTGAAGACTCTGGAGTTGTTTTACTTGAGTCAAACTGTATGATGCAGTTATTTAGAGTTCATTTCAAACCAAGTGCCCTTTTAAAGCCCTGAAATGTCATAAAGACGTATTCTCTCAAACAAGCTGTTTCTTTATTTTTAATTGAAATATTTTGTAAAGTTAAGTTGTTGTTGTATTGAAAGTTTTTGTGTTAGACATTTCTGTTTACATTTTTCTTTCTAAACTAGATTAATAATCTAAACTAGATTATTGCATATACATACCTCAGAATATTTTTACCTTTGAGGCGATTTAAAAGGGATTTCTCCTGTCTATTTTTCCCCATGTTCTGACTTTTGTAACATTTGGCATTTTAAAAATATTTCTTGATTGTTTTTTGTGTTTGAACTTGCTAAAAAGTCAGATTTGAATCTGTTAAGATAAAAAAAAACAAATGTATTATGAGTTTTTGTGCTTAAATGTTTAGAGCTAAGTTTTTCTAGTAAATGTTACATGACATAAAAGATTTAAAATCTTTTTTTTTTCTTGTTTGAAATGCTTTTACATCTTATTTAACATTTAATTGAAATGTGTTTCATGAGATGTGTTTAAAATGGGTCTAATTAAAAATTGCATTGTTGTTTATTTGTATTTCAGGAGAAATACAAAAAAGGGTTCTTTCATTTGTAACCTTTAAATGCCATAATAATTCTGAGGTTTTTATCTGAAAAAAAAAAAATGCAGTAATGTTCTCATTGCCATCCACATTCAGGGTATTTTTTCTTAAAGAAATGCAGTTTTATGTACATCATAAACAAATCCCGTCTTGCCATTAATTAAAGAAGATAATCATTTACAACTGTGTGTCTTCATCATATTAGGTTATTGTGTTTGATACTTTTAAGATGACTATCGTCCTTTTTTTAGCATCACATCTCTGAAAAAAGCTACAAATAATATTTACTGAATCCTTTTGTCAATTGCAAAAGCAAAAAATTTGTGATACTGTCAAAAGCGCGTCTTCAAAGGATCACGGAGTCTCTGGTAAACACCATCATATCAGACTCACAAAGTGTTGGTTTTCAAGGTCACAAAGTAACAAACGTATTTACAGTTTTCCATTAAAGCTGCTATCCTTAATTTGCATAACAAATTAGCTTAACATGACTCTAACAGATAGCACTCAAACGTGTTGGGGATGACTCTCAAATACCACCATGCCAAATTTTAACATAATATCTGTTAAATTGACAGAATCACCATTTTTGTGTTTGCTAATGTTGATTAGTGGCGGCCATCTTGAATTGGATTGACTTGAGAAGTAATGGTGCGTTCACACCGGCCGCTTTGTCAGCATCAAGCAACATTCATAACGCTCCAAGTTTGACGCTTGAAAGTTGAAGCTTGTAACGCCTGCCAGTCAGAGCGCGTAGGCGTTGAAGCTCGTAACGCTTGACCGTTAAAAAGAGCGCGTAGGCGGGGCTTCCTTTGTTATCGGATGTTCTGAACTTTGGCGGATCATATTGAGAGAGTGGCTTGGCTTTATTTACTCCGTTTGTGGATACACCCCATTACTTAGATGCGTTCTGAGTTTGAGGAGTTAAACCATTTGCTCCAGGAGCTACATATGGATGAGGTTCGCTTCCAGCGCTACTTCTGTCTGTCCCGCGCCCTGTTTGAAGACTTCCTGCTTCATTCAGGTACGTCACTATGATGAGACGCTCTGATTGGTTGACATGCCGCTTTAAGAGTGTCAAAAGTTCAGCTAGCTGAACTTCTGCGTTGCTGGCGTTTGAAAAGTTGACGCTCATAACGCTCACAAAGCGACGCAGAGACTCTGACGCTGGTCTGAAGGACTCCACCATAGACTTTACATGTAAACTTGATGCTTCTGATGTTGACGGTTGGGCCAGTGTGAACGCACCATTAGTCTGTTCCAGTTGTATAGTCAACAAAGACTTTCCAAGAATTTCTTTAAAATTAGTTCATTAGATATTTTGCTAACAATTTTGTGCCAATACACACACACACACACACACACACACACACACACACACACACGCACGCACACAAATATATTGAAATATATTAAAATAATTCAACCTCATGATCTTTCCCTTATTTCATTCCAATATACAGTGGGGCAAAAAAGTATTTTGTCAGCCACCAATTGTGTAAGTTCTCCCACTTAAAAAGATCAGAGAGGCCTGTAATTTTCATCATAGGTATACCTCAACTATGAGAGACAAAATGAGGAAAAAAAATCCAGAAAATCACATTGTCTGATTTTTAAAGAATTTATTTGCAAATTATGGTGGAAAATAAGTGTTTGGTCAATAACAAAAGTTAATCTCAATACTTTGTTATATAGCCTTTGTTGGCAATGACAGAGGTCAAACGTTTTCTGTAAGTCTTCACAAGGTTTTCACACACTGTTGCTGGTATTTTGGCCCATTCCTCCATGCAGATCTCCTCTAGAGCAGTGATGTTTTGGGGCTGACGCTGGGCAACACGGACTTTCAACTCCCTCCAGAGATTTTCTATGGGGTTGAGATCTGGAGACTGGCTAGGCCACTCCAGGACCTTGAAATGCTTCTTACGAAGCCACTCCTTCGTTGCCCGGGCGGTGTGTTTGGGATCATTGTCATGCTGAAAGACCCAGCCACGTCTCATTTTCAATGCCCTTGCTGATGGAAGGAGGTTTTCACTCAAAATCTTACGATACATGGCCCCATTCATTCTTTCCTTTACACGGATCAGTCGTCCTGGTCCCCTTGCAGAAAAACAGCCCCAAAGCATGATGTTTCCACCCCCATGCTTTACAGTAGGTATGGTGTTCTTTGGATCCAACTCAGCATTCTTTCCCCTCCAAACACGACAAGTTGAGTTTCTACCAAAAAGTTCTATTTTGGTTTCATCTGACCATATGATGTTCTCCCAATCCTCTTCTGGATCATCCAAATGCTCTCTAGCAAACCGCAGACGGGCCTGGACGTGTCCTGGCTTCAGCAGGGGGACACGTCTGGCACTGCAGGATTTGAGTCCCTGGCGGCGTAGTGTGTTACTGATGGTAGCCTTTGTTACTTTGGTCCCAGCTCTCTGCAGGTCATTCACTAGGTCCCTCCGTGTGGTTCTGGGATTTTTGCTCACCGTTCTTGTGATCATTTTGACCCCACGGGGTGAGATCTTGCGTGGAGCCCCAGATCGAGGGAGATTATCAGTGGTCTTGTATGTCTTCCATTTTCTAATAATTGCTCCCACAGTTGATTTCTTCACACCAAGCTGCTTACCTATTGCAGATTCAGTCTTCCCAGCCTGGTGAAGGTCTACAATTTTGTTTCTGGTGTCCTTTGACAGCTCTTTGGTCTTGGCCATAGTGGAGTTTGGAGCGTGACTGTTTGAGGTTGTGGACAGGTGTCTTTTATACTGATAACGAGTTCACACAGGTGCCATTAATACAGGTAACGAGTGGAGGACCGAGGAGCCTCTTAAAGAAGTTACAGGTCTGTGAAAGCCAGAAATCTTACTTGTTTGTAGGTGACTAAATACTTATTTTCCACCATAATTTGCAAATAAATTCTTTAAAAATCAGACAATGTGATTTTCTGGATTTTTTTTCCTCATTTTGTCTCTCATAGTTGAGGTATACCTATGATGAAAATTACAGGCCTCTCTGATCTTTTTAAGTGGGAGAACTTACACAATTGGTGGCTGACTAAATACTTTTTTGCCCCACTGTACAATCTTAACTCTTAAGATGGGATGGTATGAAAATAATAATAAAAAAAAAAAACATTTTCCATTTATTTTGACTATATTGTGCAGACAGCATTAACACAAGGAATTGTATTGTTTCATCAACTTTATTTAATCTGTTAGATTTTCCCTTCATTGCTGGCGCCCTTTTGAAAACAGCATAAGCTATATTGGTTCCAACTTTCCATCCTGCCACAACAGAAATACACCACAGAATATGTAAATAATTAATAGCACGTTTACTTTAAATGAATTATCACAGCGTCGTTTGACATTTTTTTGAACGATCTTTGCTTTTGTACAAACTGGGTTGTTCGGGTTCATGTTTTAGTGAAAATGTGTCTGTGAAAAACAACTCAAACTGCCGTGATTCAAAGTTATTATTCATCTTTTGTTCCAGAGCATCTTAAGTTGTGAAGCTGAGGAATGAGGCTTGTGCAAACTGGACACCCATCATTAAGCACTAATTCAGAACGCATGCTTTCATCCAGATCATCATGGGTCACACGGTCAGCTGTTTGGTTAATTCTCTCAGATGGGTGATGATTTAGTGCTGCAGGACTTTTATCAATCTGGAACTCAACCCAAAGATCCACAGCGATAAACTCCCCACGTTTTTTTTGTTGTTGTTGATAAGTTGCATCAAAGATAAGCTCATTCAGACTTGAGATGTGATCATTTACTTTACAACCATCATTTACTTTCACAAGATTAATGTTCCACTGCTCAGATCTGTCTGTGGTAAAAGCAAAGCGCTGAGTCATGCAACCTTTATCTTGCAAACGACATCTCAGCATGCGCTGGTGGGAGATGCAATAAATGAATTATTGTTAATATTGATTGACAAAACACACTGTACCTCAAACTCACTGCTCGGTAATTGTTTTCAGGTTATCAACCCAGAGCATGCAGACAGTTAAAAGGTTTTGGCTTCTCCTTAACTTTCGATCACTTTCAGAACATTTTCATTCCTTCCTAATGTGACTCACTCGGCTTCTGACTAACTGGCTTTGTTGGAGGTGTGATTTAGGTTCAAGGATTCAAAGCTTATGACAGAAGTGTTTCCACCTTTTTTCAAGGATCCACATCCAAATTCTAAGCAAAAAACAACCGTCACAGCCTCTTTTGTGTCTTCGTAATCCCAATTCGTTGAATCATCCGACTGTTTATTGTTGACTCCTGCTGTTTGACCCCACCGAACACATAAAAAGTGACAGAAGTAGTTACAGGAAGGCTGAAACTGATCAAATCCTGTTTTTTTCTCTCTTGGTTCTACACACCTGGTGGTATGAGTGTGTTGGCTGCAGGCCCCATATTGTGCTGCAGCTGTGACGTCTCATGCTGACCAGGCGAGCACATCCTTTGAATCACACTGCAGCCTTCACAGCCTCACACTCCTCGGTGGAAACCAAGTCACACAGAAATCTGCTGCCTGTTAAAGGTTAATTTGAGTTGACAAGAATTCAAATGTTTTCTGACTAACGTGAACAAAAAGGGAAACAACAGTTGATGCTAGAGGGTCAGAAGATTCATCATATGTTTAAAATACTCTTAAATAAAAATGCTCTGATTAAAAAAAAAAAGTACAACATTTCTGATGATATTGCAATTCGTACATGAAATATAGAGCATTTAGAGGCCTCCTATGATCAGCAAGTGCAGATCCAGTAGTTGGAGCAAAGAAGACCTGGACCCTGCTGAAATCTGATTGTTTCAATCAATAAAGAAAAAGAAAAATCCAACATGGATGTTAGTAAAATAGAACCCAATTTTCACGATGTGATGGAAATGCATTAATTTAACCAATCCTTTAGCGTGCTCGCCATTGGACAGACCATGAAAGCTTCATTGTAAAGTTCTAAATACTCGTCGGGTGGAAAGATTCTTGACCCTTATTTAAATGGAGGCCCTGACCCAGAAAAATCTTACATCTAACCCTAACATTCAAAACATAACAACTTGTGAAATCCTTTTTAATGTGCAGCAGTTTTAAAGAGGCCCTTCCATTGAAAACTGTTTTTCTGAGGTTTCTGTTGAATATTTTAGCTCCACAGGTGTTCTTACCTTCATAGTGGGTGTGAAAACAGGTCAACAACTTCTCTTTCAGTTTTTATCTCTCAAACTACGCAGGTGGCGATAAAACCAGAGTTCTCCTGAGTCTGAACAGCCTGTATCTGTTTCATCACAACTCCTTTGTTCGTTAGTATTTGGCAGCTCCCGCAGTTGAAACCATACCTAGCATGCTGCTGGCTAAAAGCTGTAGCATAAGACGTAGCAAACAGGAAGAGAGAACGTCTGATGTTGCCATGCACAGCGGGGCAGGAAACAGTATACCTTGTTCTCATAGGCTAGTTTGTTAGCCAATCAGAGTCCAGCAAATTTGAATAATGAATATGAACGAGCTGCTGCTCAAGGCCTGACGGAAGGAGTTGGAACCACCCAAATTTTAATGCAGACAGAGTCCAGCAAATTCAAAGAATGAATATTAATGAGTTGCAGCCCGAAGCCTGACAGATCTTCACACAGATAGATTGAAAGGTCTGTAAATCAGTGTTTCCTAACATTTTTTAGATGTTTCATATTACTGGTTAATACTTAAGAAATAACCACAAAGTCCTGAAATTTGTATGAAATGGCCTCTTTAAGACAAAACTTTTGCACAGTACTGTATATTGTTTCAGAAACACAAACAGATTAGGTAGGAAATCAGGTCCTACTTTTATTTACAGACTTTTTTTCAGACTTTGTCATCTACTGAGTGGGAGAAACGTGATGACACCTGCGATAAGAGATTCGTTTCCTGTTTGAATTGACGTCACGCTGCAGCTTCTGTAGATGTTTCTGCTCGTGTTTAGTGTCTCTGACTTTACTGATCAGATTAACTGAACCAAAACTGATAAAAACAATGCCAACTTTACGTTTCCAGATTATAATCATTTAAGGATTTTTGTCACTTCTTTTCAGATTATTTTTATGTTTCCAAGTTTTATGCATTAGTTTAGTATTACACAATTATTCTAGCAGAAATATAATGAAATTCAGTCTTGAAACTGAACTGGAAGTGCTACAAATAGTTATTCCTGTTAAATACCATCACAAGTAACCACAGAATGTAAAATACCATGAAACATAAACAGCAATTTAAAATAACCCTCACATAAATGACCTTTAGTCTTCTCCCCACTGTGACTAGCTATTAGCTTGTCAGACTCACCAAAGCTAACATTTATTTCTCCAAACTGAGGCTGTTCTTTCCACAAAACCCACTGTTGCTTTAATTAGCTGTCTGAGGTTACAGGAGCGCCCACCCACATGAAGCATCTTGAAAGCTGCTGGGGACAAAATTATCTTTAATCAAACGTTAAATGTATTCAAATGAAAATTTCCGAACTGATTGAAAAATATGTCAAAGCCTCATTAACAGCAGACAGAAATACACAAAGGGAGAGTTTAAAGCTGAGGAGGATGTGTCATTTGGATTATTTGAAACAAATAATTTTAAAATTGGTGTTTACTTTTTTTTTTAAACTGGGAATAATTAGCTTTTAGCATCTTTAGTTAATGTCTATCAGAAGTTTAAAAGAAAGCCCACCCTTTGTCTTTATTGGTTATAAAGGAGATGTTATTGCGTAGCGCGAAACAGATTTGTTCTATGAATTTGATTTTATGAAAGACGTAAGTCCTGCTGTGCATCAGCTTCTGTTTTATGCTCCTAATTGACTCATGAAAAAAAGCACCAGAGTCTCCATTAGCTTCAACAGGGAGAGGAAGATGGCTGAGTTTATAACGTATACGGGGATTATATCTGCAATGCCTAAATGAATAAAATAAACCTTAAGTGATAGTTTCTATCCAGTGGAAGTGATGCCTGGAGGGGCTACACAGTGAGCTGAGGTTCTGCTAATTTATTCGTGTGGTTCAGGCACAAAGTTAGAAAATTAGGTGGTTTGGGCTGTCGGACATTTTGCTAATGTAAAACACAACATGCACTTGCACACCCAGCTTCTGAGATGCAGTGCATGTGGCGTTCTCTCTGGGGGAGGCCTGGTATAAAGATTAATTTGTGACGAGATCAACCTGGCAGCAGCCTGCTGATCAGTCCATTCACATGATTCTTGAACAGGAAACAGTAAAAATCAGGTTGGTCGTATGGCTGCAAACAACTCGGGTTAGTCACAGCTCGACGCTTGAGATCAACTCATGGTGACATCAAGTGCGGTTGCAAGAGTAAATCCTGCTTTTTGGAATATTTTTCCATCCCTCTAATATCTTGATTTATTTTGTGACGGCTGAAAACAAACAAGGACATGCTCTTATATCGTTCACGTCTTTGGTTTTGTTTGTAGCTTCTGTAGAGTGACCAGATCCAAACCAGCAACATATTGCACCAAGCACGGACAAGCCTCGAATCCATGATCGCCACAAAAACTCTGACCAGTCCCACACACTCAGCTGACTGCACCATCATGAAAGATGACAAAACCAAAACAATTTAGTAGTTAATCCAAATGTTTCTTGTTGGATGGAGTTAAAGGCAGATCTGTGCTTTTTATTTGTTTTCACCAGGGTTTGTTAGTTTGTCTGCATGTTAGTAGAATAACTAAAAAAAATTATAGATTGATTTTGATAAAACTTTCAGGAAATGTCAGAAATAAACAAAAGAAGAAGTGATTCAATTTTGGGGAGGATCCAGATCGCCATCTGGATCAAGGTATGTTTTTAAGGATTCTTCATCATTGTGAGATAGAGCTGTTTTTAACATACCTGCATGTAATTCCACAATAAATAATTAAAAAATACAGAGTTCTCAACAGGTTCTATACGATACCAAATGTTGATCAAGAATGGATTAACCTGTAGATAACCCTTCAACTTCCCTGACCTGTAGTCAGACTGAGCTGTTCAACTGTTGGCTTTTCAAATTAAAAGCTGTTTGGTAGTTTGCACAATTGATTGGTAAGATTGAAGAAAGTTATTTCCATCTCAAAATGATTTGGTTAATACAACAAGGTTTTGAAGTGAAGTGTGCACATGAAGACACCCCCCCCCCCCCTGCATGCTCTCTGTTAGCAGAGACGGGTCCTCCAGCAGAATCTGCGTGAATAATGAAAAAATACTTATAACGACAGAGGAATAACTTCATCAGTCTCTGGATTCTCACCAACGAGATTCCATTTATTGAACTCTCGCATTACCTCAGACACATAACAGGAAGTGTTCTTACAAAATAAAATTCTGACAAATGTGAGTATACAGATTAACTAACTCAACACTCTCTTCTTCAGCCTCCCTCAGTTTAAACTGAAATGCATATAGCCTGTGTGATAATTTCCCTCCCTCACTTCTCCTTGTTTCAACTCATCACACACCTGCTAGCCACCTGTTAATCAGCTCACCTGTTCTTACTCAGTAATTACCCCTCCCTGTATATACTCCTCAGTCCCTGCAGGTTATTCTCACTTTTTACTCCCACTGTTTGCTTTCTTTTTTCAAAAAACACAAGTCAAAGATGACTTCTCCTTGGTCTTTTCTGCTCAAAGTTTCAGACTTTTCATACAATATTTCCAGTGTGTTCTTTGATCTGCCACCTCGTCATTACCACAGGAAGGATGTGCTATTTTTAATTTCTGTTTGGTGAATCTGATAATGCACCTCAGATTAACACCTGCTGTGCTGCTGCATTAACTGCTCAGCTCTTGTAATTTTGCTCCATTAAGCTTTACGTCTGTCTGAACAGTCACTGTGAGATAATGCGTGTTTACCCACAACACCAAGAAACCAGATCTGATCAAATCTGGGCTGCACTATATTAAAGAAAAAACAAATGTGTGATACAAAATCACTGTAAAATATTGACTTTTAGTATTTTTTCCCTCCTTTTTACCTCTATAATCATGATTCTCAACATGTCTGCATTAGCATCTCAGTTTCTATCCAGTGTGGGCATCAAGATGAGTGCAGTTGTATTTGATGGAACAAAAGAAAAAGGTCAAGAATGTCACTGCATGGCAACAAATTATAAATTTGTCTAAGCAGATCACTGCAGAGACATTTTCAGTGTCTTCCAGTAAAGCCTCCATTGGTTGAACTCTAAGTTGCATATCCTTCAACCTGTTTTATATTTTTAAATCATAACAATTTGTGTACATTTCTTAAATATTGATAATTAATCCAAAAATTACAAAATGTTCCAGTTAAAACACACTCAAAGCACCAAATATGTAAATGAGACCAAATTTAGGTGTTAAAGTCATGCAAAAGTTCTTCAAACTCGCTTCTGAGGAAAAAATGACCATAGTAATAGTTGGAAGAGACAGTAAAAATCATCCATGTGATAACCTGTGTGTCTTCAGCCAAACTCCTCTTAAAAAGTTCTCTCGCAAAGATAAATACATTTGTAACAAACTTTCAGTAAAACCATGGATCAGGACAAATACTAACAAGAATTTTTACAGATTTATGCTGTGGCGTCTATTACAGTAACATAAAAGCTCCCTCTGCAGGACAAATATAAGAAGTACAACCTCAAGAAGACATTCCAGGCCTGCATTTCCTTTCTACATGATAATAAAAAAGATCCACCAAAAGAGATTTAGGCTGAGAACAATAACACAGGAGAACTCTACGTTTATCATCAAGTTCCAGCTACAATAAATGTGCACATTTGCATATATTCTCTAGGAATGCAACAATTTACCTAAGTTTATAATCTTATCAGTAATTCATGTTTTTTTTTATCATAGAATAGGATAAAATAAAAAATTGGGATTTATTGGGTGCTACTTTGTAGTTTATAATTTATATTTTTGTGGAAATATTTATATTAGTGTGAAAATATAAGATATAAATCAACAGTTCTTCCCATTTATTGCAATTTCACCTTTATATATCAGTACAGTTTCTAGTTTAATGTCTATATAATAGAAATGTCAGTATATGGAAATAAAGATTTATTTGAGTCTAATGGACACAGACGTTTCTATAGCGCATAACCTTTATTTTCTTTTAGCTTGGTTATACATTTTTCTGCACCTATATTGATTGACTAAAAGATCCAAAACAAATGACTTTGAATTGAGGCAATTACTTTTTTGCACGTAAAACTGAGCAGGCTGGATCAGACAATGATGACAAATCACAGATGTGTACTGCAGATACAGTCAATATCAAAGATATGACAAGTGGAAAAATGTATATTAAAAGAAATTAAATCACAGTGCAGTAATATTCAAACTGTGCAAATCACTAACAATTGTGCGCTGAAATGTCTGAATTGAACACAAAAAGCTGGATTTACCTTCTCACTGTTATTCTTGTTATTGCTGTCAGAAGATTATATAAGGATGTTTGTTTGAGCTGTCAACATGAATGGAATGTATATAGATGCATGAATGCAGCACACAATTTAAAGCCTAAAGGAGGCAAACGCCCCCTGGTGGCTGGCTGCAGTATTGGTTTCTAGGTCCCGCCCTCTTCTGGTAGAAGAATGGGACATGCAATGATACTTTTCAAGCCGATGCAATACCGATACTTGGATCTGAGTACTTGCCAATACCAAGTACCAATGCCGATACTTCTACTGTATACCACACAAAAAAAATGCAATGAATTGGAAGACAGGTTTTATTTTCTTCTCTGCTTGTTACAATAAATTGTGGTAAACTCAATTAAAAAATTAAATATTTAGAAAAATTACCACAAAACTAAAATTTCAAGTGAAAAATAAAATTTTTCTGTGAAATTATTGCAGAGTTTACACATTTTAAGTATCGGTTTATGGTATCGATTAACCGATACGGGTACATTAGAACGGTATCGGCCCCGATACTCAATACCAGTATCGGTATCGGTGCACCCCTAAAAATACACATCAAATAATTTGTTTCAGTTTTTGATTCCTGATGATTTACATAGTTTTTCTCTTGCTGCATGTTGAAATGTTAGTTTTTCTGAAATTTTGATGGAATCAGATAACTGATGCTGTGTGTTGGTGAGACTAATTCTAAAAATACAGCATGACGCTATCTAAAATAATATTTCTTTGCTTCACTTTTCAAAAGCAGAAGTAAGTGCAGACAATATATTTAGATTTTACTCATTTCTAAGCTCTGAGCTGAATCTGCACATTCACCTCATATCGGGATGTTTAATACAGTTACTTTAATGTGGCGTTTAAGGTACTGAAGGTATCAGAGAGACCTAATGCCAGCAGAAAAGGCAGTGACTAAGCAGTTTTTCAAACAAAACACACCTGAACTAATCTCCAGGTTGCTCATTGTATTTATAGTTGAGAAATGTGAAATCATTTTAAAATACTAATCACAAAAAGGAGCTTTTCACTCTTGTACCATTAACATGTATATTAACTAGACACAGGAACATAATGCAGGAGTTGAAGCTGAAACCAAACGAATGATCCGTAGAGGATGTTTGTAGTTTAAATACAAATACAATATGGCTTCACTTTAATTCAGCAGCACTTTAAGAAGTAATGTCCATCTTTATATATATACTGTATATGTTAGTGTTCCATACTGACCCTCTATCACAATCATTCCTGTTTAAATTCAACACATTTCCAATAACATCTGGTATATAAAACATTTAGATTTATGTAGCATGATACATAAATTAAAACTGATAGATCTTTTTTTTATTTTCCAACCTAATAGAAAACAAACACTCATCACTGTTTTGTTTCTTCGTAATGTCACTTGATGTCATCGGCCAGCTGAAGCTCTGTGATGCAGCAGTGTTTAAGGTTAACTGGTGACAGTGAGGTCTGTTAAATAAATTATATCCTTATACAGAATATTCCTGTGTTCAGTAAAAGTTTGGGTTTTTCGTTCCTGCCATGTTCAGTTACAAGGTTTTCATAACACTGAAATGTAAATAACATTTGTTCACGTGGAGGCATCCGACACTCATCAAACCAGAGTGAGTCAAAAACCATCAAATGTCCCTGTGACACTGAGTTCAAGGACTCAGAAGACCCACAGCAACAGGAAGTGACATCAGCAGGGACAAACCCCACGGTGCTGATTTGAATATAACACTGAGAGCAGAGCAGATTGGAAGAATCCCTGCAAGAGAGGAACAAGTGTGAATTTAGATCCTATAGATGTCTGGAGGAGGTACAGAAGTAGAAACTCACTGTGATGAACGGCCATGCTGTTTTCTTTCCAGCTGTCGCCCTGGTAAACCCTGCAGGTGTAGGTGTAAGGCTTCTCGTCGGCCATTGGGGCCCAGGTGAGGCGACACAGGTTGGGCGCGGCCAGGCTGACATTGCTCCTCCTGCGGTCGTCTATGGACACGTAGAGGACTGTGTTGGGGTAGGTGCTGCCCACCAAACGGCTGTCCTGACGATACTCACAGTAGGGTCCGGGAACCTGGTAGGTGGGCGGGAACTCGCAGTCCACCCTGACATTCCGCTCCAGGTAAGTTAAACATGGAAACATCTGGGGCCCTTGAGGAGGGAACAGAAGCTTAGTCACTGGGTTCACTGAAAGAGATGGAAACATAATGTTTACAGTTAGACTGGATTCAGACAAATTATCACATGAGAAATAAAAATAAATAAATCTCTGGAAATTTGATGTTTATTCATTTTAGCTCAAACCTGCTACAGTAAAACGTTTAGAGATGGAGATCAATCAAGTTCTACTCTGTTCATTTAAAATATGTTACAATTTAATGAAATCTTTATTTATTTTTGATAATAATAATGGCACGTTCCACCTGTAGTACTTAGATCCTTCAGCAGAGGGCAGAAGAAAAAAACACAGAATGTTTCTGAGAAAAGTACTAATACTGTTAAAGAGGCGGAGCTTAAACATATCTAATTTCACATATTTGCCAGCAGAGGGTTAAATTTAAACCATTTTTGTGATAAAATCATAGATTATACTAGTTTTATTCTTCCCATCATTTGTCAAAAACATTATAATGTACATAATACTCTCGGTATAGTGTAAAAAGCAGGCGAGTTGACGGTAAGCAGTGAAAAACTGAGAGTGAGAGGAGCACTTATACTGCGTGCAGCTGAGGAGAGATGAGCCAGAAACAATCAGGTGTGAGACATTAACCAGGCAGAGCAACACAAAGAACTGGAGAACATGAGAGAACCACATGGAAATAAAAATAATGTCAAACTAAAGAGAACAGCATGAGAAAACCCTCAAACAGAAAACACACAATCAAAACTCTGTCTAAAAAAGAAATAGGGCAGAAGGACACCAAACAGGAAACATCAAGACCCTTCAAAATAAAATTACAGAGAGGAATCTGGTAAAAACTCAGACTCAAACTCGTCACCATGACAAACCAGCTGGGCAAACTTTTTAAGCAGCTAATTAACTTCCAGCCAATCAAAATGGTTTAATAGTGTGTGATTACTCTTGTGGACGATTGTTTAGTTCTTCATTCAGTAATAATCCTGCCGAAGAGACAGATTACAAGCCAGGAAAAGGAAATACAACAACAATAACTGCTACCACTAATACAAATCATAATAATTATTTATAATAAAAATAATAACGAGAAAGTTCCAGAAGAAACTTTGTTGTTTCTTGCCACCAACCATTTTTCATGACTAAGTTTAACCCCGTCAACTGTAGTTGACAGGGTCACAGCAACAAAAGACACATCAGCTAAAATAAATAGATAGATAGATAGATAGATAGATAGATAGATAGATAGATAGATAGATAGATAGATAGATAGATAGATAGATAGATAGATAGATAGATAGATAGATAGATAGATAGATAGATAGATAGATAGATAGATAGATAGATAGATAGATAGATAGATAGATAGATAGATAGATACAGTTAAAACACGGAAAGAGTAAAAAAGACTTGGTTTGTGAAAGATGCAGAAAATGATCAGACCATGTGATGATGTCATCACCGTGGCAGAGTCAAAAAGGAATGAGTCCAAAACTTTATGAATTTTAAACTGCAGTTTTACTAAAATGGTAAAAGTTATGTAAAGGCTATCCGAGTGTGTTCTAGTCTGATGACATGTGACCTGTTTAAAGTTGGACTGAAGTTTCTGGAGGGATGTGTGTTGAAGCAGTGAGCTGTCAAACAGCACAGTTTTAACCGGATGTGAAGGATCCTCCAGTCTTTCCTATGGAGTTGTTGTGTTTTTGCTAATTATGTTTCCATGGTAACTCAAATCACCAATAAAAGTAATAGTACACTGAATATAAAATGTAAATAGACCAATTTAGAGGTGAATAATATTATGCTTCTCCAATAAAATGGATAAAGCTCGACCTCCATTCATTTTAATGACAGGCACAGATAATAATATTAATAATAATATTAATACTACTAAAAAAGACGTACTGTGATTTTGTTGAGTCGCCATTACTCTGCCTACCAGACAGATCGCTACCAGCAGATGCAGCTCCATGGCGATGCGGATCAGTCCGATCAGACCTTCACACCACGCTATTACCTGTCAAAGTTTAACATGTGACATGGTAAAAACACAGACCTTAACCCCTCCCACGAATGAAATCGTGGCTGTTTCATTCCACAGTGATCATGCAACCTGAAGTACAAACATCTGTGCGTGTTATCTGGAAGCGGGCCTGGCTGTGCGGTTCTGCCTGCAGCCCAAATGCAGATAAAACTACGCCCATGCAGTGTCATTGCACTGCAGCAAACTCCCGAACCCCCCTCCCCAAACACGCCCCCACCCCGTGCGCAGCGTGTCCTCTGCAGGTGAAACCAGACAGACATGCAACATTCTTTTATCACATGCGAAATTATTTGGATCGTAGGATCTGATTTATTTAAGGAATTTTACCTGATGTTTGAACTGGTCTCTGCGTTTCGCTGCGCGGATGCTCCGGTATGCGTGTGCGCGCGTGTGTGTGGTGTTGGTGCAGCATCAGCAGAGGACGGACACCCTGATCCCTCAGACCACAAGCCACCTATAACAGTTTTCTCTGATTCTGTGTTGAAGGACATGCAGATGTCCCCCTGACTGACTGGAGATCTGACTTATTTCACTGTTTACACACTTTTACATATTTGCAGAGAACATACACGTCATTCTGTAAAAAGTGATGAATAATCGGTTTATTTTAGTGCTTTGAACAAGAGTTCCATCTGCAGGACAAAAACATGAAGCACCACATAAAAACAGTGCAGCCAGCAGCAGGTCGTGATTGGGTGACATCTAGTGTGAAAACAAAACTGTAGAAAAGTCTTCTGAAAACTATTAATAAATAACAAAATAATTGGATATAAAACATAAAAGCAAATCCTTAATTTTATTTAATATATAATTTTTATACCTAGTAAGTCAGAGTAGTAGTTTTGGTCCATCTGACTGCAGGAAAGTCGCCTCTGTGTCTGCTTTGCCTTCCTTTTTCCTTTTGAGAATGACAGAACTTCCTCTGATATGATGATGTCGCTGTGGAAAAATGGAACATTCTTCTAGAACAAAGTCAGAATGTCAGTTCCAACTTCTATTTTTTTATTGTCGAGAAACAGATGTGAACAAACTTGTTGGAATCCTTCTAAAATAAATGAAAACCCAACGACCTCCATCCACTAAGATCCCATCTCTCAGCAGCTCTCGGGCCAATTTGATGTTTTTGTGTTTTTCTGTCCTGATTCTTCATTATGGTTCCAAATGTGGAAGAGACTTATGTCCTTTGATCTTGGAGTTCATCTTGAATGGCTCAATCCATCTGATTATTGGTTTCATTTCCTCTTTTGTCCCATGACGTTTGAACTTTTAAATATTAGCAGCTGCAGGAACATGAAGCTGCTTGGAGATGATAGTTTTTATCTTTAGCATGGAGATCTAAAATCTATCTGAGCTCCTCTGACAGCTCTGATCTTTGCTTTATCTGGTCCATGTTCAGTGTGGTGCAGCAATGATACCAAACAACCCAAGAGCCTGTTTGGGCCCTTTAAACAGGATGAATGACAGATGAAAAGCTTGAGATACTAAGGTCCTGAAAATGCTGTATAAATGATCCCTTTAGGACAGTACTGTCCAATCCTGCTCCATCAAGGCTGTCCTGAGGGTTTTAGTCATTTCCCTTCTCCAAAAACATCTGATTTGAATCAATAGATGATTAAATCGAGTTCAAAAATGTTGAAGGGGTCATTAAACCACTGAATCAGATGTGATGGAGCAGAAAAACAACTCAAACATGCAGGATAGTGGCCCTTGAGGACCAGGATTAGACACCATTGCTTTAAGGGGACCAACAAATCTGCTCATATTAGCTTAGCAGGGAGCTATAAGGGTGCAAACACATTTGGACATTACTGTATTTCTATCTCACGTCACGACACTAGTTGTTTTCTGAAACTTAAGATGATGCAAGAACCAGAGAAATGAATAAAATGATTAGCTGAAAACGTTTGGGTTGATGGATTTATGCAGATGAGTAGGCAGGAGGGAGATGGTAGTTCCAGGAACCACAGAGGGGAGCCGCATATCCAACCGATCTTCTGTTTCTCAGAAAGGTCACATGAGGAGAAGATCTCAGACAGGCGATAAGAACAAAACAGAAATTGCACTCAGTTACTAGAAAATGTTACACTAGAAAGTTAGTGAGAACACACAAGATGTTGGGCAAAGTTCACCGCTTCTGTTTCTAAAGAAGAGTTAATGAGACCAGATGAGAATCAGCTGTGTGAGATGAGGCTGAACTCAACATGAACCAAAGCACCATCTCCTGGTACATGAGGAAAACTGCTCCTTTACCACCTCAGATACTAAGATAAAGAACAAAAACAGAAAAAAAAAACAAAAACGCAGGTTTAATTACAGTTTTTACAATAAAGATGGGTTTATTTTCACCCACACACAATATTATTATTATTATATTTTCTTCCATTTAATTGGCTCTCTTACTTGTAACACTTTTAAGAAGAGCAAAAAACAAGGAAGAGAAGAGTGAGAAGGTGTCTGTCGATGCTGCATGTCCTTTGTAGAGGAGTACGAGTCCTGGATGGAGGAGTACGAGTCCTGGATGGAGGAGTACTAGTCCTGGATGGAGGATACGAGTCCTGGATGAAGGAGTACGAGTCCTGGATGGAGGATACGAGTCCTTGATGGAGGACACGAGTCCTGGATGGAGGACACGAGTCCTGGATGGAGGAGTACGAGTCCTTGATGGAGGACACGAGTCCTGGATGGAGGAGTACGAGTCCTGGATGGAGGATACGAGTCCTGGATGGAGGAGTACGAGTCCTGGATGGAGGAGTACGAGTCCTGGATGGAGGATACGAGTCCTGGATGGAGGAGTACGAGTCCTGGATGGAGGATACGAGTCCTGGATGGAGGAGTACGAGTCCTGGATGGAGGAGTACGAGTCCTGGATGGAGGAGTACGAGTCCTGGATGGAGGATACGAGTCCTGGATGGAGGATACGAGTCCTGGATGGAGGAGTACGAGTCCTGAATGGAGGAGTACGAGTCCTGGATGGAGGAGTACGAGTCCTGAATGGAGGAGTACGAGTCCTGGATGGAGGATACGAGTCCTGAATGGAGGAGTACGAGTCCTGAATGGAGGGAAAATCAGCACCAATCATCCTCTCTGTTTCTGTCTAGTTTTGTTTCTGAGCTAAACCAGACTGTGATGGACTGACAGAGGATGGACTCGATAACGGTTCTGTAGAAGTTCACCAGCAGCTCCGAATCAGAATCAGAAAAAACTTGATTTATCTCCGAGGGGCAATTAATTGGAGACATGTTTCACTCTCACTCCCTGAGGCAGCCACCTGTGCAGCGCCAATGAGAGTATAAGATTTACATACATATACATACATACATATATATACATGTATAAACTTATATGCAGAAACCAGAAGTAAACAAACATGAGGGTAGATAGGTAAAAAAATTCCTCTCATGCAGTGCCCACTGAGATGTGTATAAGANGGTGGCGCTGTTTGAGATTTAAAAAAAGCCTTACCGGGGGACAATGACAAGACATGTCGAGAACTGTTATAGGGATGTGAAGTGCGATCAGTGTGTGTATGCATGCGGAGAAGAGTCAAGGACAACATCTCTGGGCCAGAGCCGATGTTATGTCTGTCCTCAGTCTGTTGGCGTCCAGTGGACAGGGGCTCCTGTAGCAGGTCAAGCCTCTCAAACTGCTGCAGGAAGTTCAACCTCTGCTGGACCTTCTTAGTGACAGTGTCTATGTTGCTGTCCATTTCAGGTCCTGGGTGATGGTGGTCCCCAGAAACCTGAATGTCACATTTCAACAGTTTTTAGACTGTTGGGCTCTTGATGGTTCTGGCTGCAAAAGGGGACCAGCTGTTCCACTTCCTGTCTGTAAGCAGACTTGTCTCCATCCCTGATGAGGATGAATTACTGGAGAAGCAGTTGATTTTGTAAAGGCTGGTGATGGGGGGGGGGCGCGAATATGCCTGTTCTTTTAAGCATAAAGTCTGAATTGTTCCATCCAAAACTTTCACATCCCAAAAGAAAAAAAATATGTTGTCAATAGCAGCATAATGTTGTAATTTCCCCTCTGAGTAAAAGCATGTTCACACGTTCAAAAAGAGTTATTTAAATATTTATGGAGTCTGTTTGTCTTGATTTGAAACATCTGGTTTAGGAAACAGTAAAATATTCAGAAGTCCTGAAATGTAGAAGGGTGGAGAAAATGGGCAAAAGCTTTTGTTTTATCTGCAGTGATCAGCATCTGCATCCAGCCGAGCTGCTACTGAGTCTCTAATGAATACAGTTGGCTGGAGTCCCTTCTATCTGCTTTCACAGCTTGTATATTCAAAGCAGATAAAACTGCCTAATAAAAATATAAAGTGTTGATTTGCACATTAAAACATGGTGTTGTGGAGATTTCCTGCATGGTGGTTTGTGTTGTGTGGTGTGTGTACAGCCCTCTGCAGGACCTTCACTGCTTCAGGCAGCTGTTCACCGAGGACCTCGGTAAGATGGATGACTGGTGTGAAGGAGATACAGAGGTGAGTTTATCTCTATGAATGTTTTACATTCTGCTCGTTTGACTCACTTCTATTTGGCATTGGATTAAACATAGTCAAAGTCATAAATTTCAATACAAAGAAGAATAAATATTTAGTTGATGTCACATGACAGATGTAACCTCAATCAAGGCTAATGAACCACTCCCCAAACTTAGTTTTGAAGTGTAATAATTGGAATTTGAATCATTTCTGATGTGATTTTGATGAGACTACAGTTTGTAATTTATAGGTTAGTTATTATTTTTATTGAGAATAATTTCCAAGACGAAGTGCTGTATACTCACAAGGCCACTGATGTTTGAGGTGCCTTTAGTGACATACAGTTTGTAGAATCAATTTTTATACAGACCCTTACAAAATTAACCAAAAGTTCTTTTAAAATAATAGACAGTTAATAGACAGTCCCTGGACACTTGTCTTAGTGGTGGCTGCAAAACCAATTATATATGTACCACACAAAGGCCAGCGAGGTTTAATTAAAATGGTCATGGAGGTTATTGTCTAGCTCGCACTGCTAGAGAGACATGAACAGTGCCTGTGTTTTTAAAGAGGCCATTTCATACACATTTCAGGATTTTGTGGTTATTTCTTAAGTATTAACCAGTAATATGAAACATTTTATATCTAAAAAACATCAGGAAACACTTATTAACAGACCTTTCAATCTGTCTGCGTTAAAATTCGGGTGGTTCCGGCTCCTTCCGTCAGGCTGCTTCGTCTGCAGCTCGTTCATATTCATTGTTCAAATTTGCTGGACTCTGATTGGCTAACAAACTAGCCTATGAGAGCAAAGAATACTGTTTCCTGCCCTGCTGTGCATGGCAACGTCAGACGTCGTGTCTTTCTGTTTGCTACGTTATGCTACTTAGTGAGCCGCATGCTAGGTGTGGTTTCAACTGCGGGAGCTGCCGAAAACTAACGTACAAAGGAGTTGTGATGAAACAGATACAGGCCGTTTGGACTCGGTAGAAATTGGGTTTTATCACAACCTGCGTAGTTTGAGAGATTAAAACTGAAAGAGAAGTTGTTGACCTGTTTTCACACCCACTGAGAAGGTAAGAACACCTGTGGAGCTAAAATATTCAACAAAAACGTAAAAAAAAACATTTTTAATGGAAGGACCTCTTTAACTGGGATTCTGTGGACTGCAGCGTATAGTTAATCAAACTGTTTTATACTCGTCAATTTTTGGCAATTCGTCACCAGCATCTGTTACTTGTTTCAAATTTATTCTAAATTCGTGACTTTCATACACCACTTGTGTTGTTGACCTGTTGACTAGGTCACTCTTGCAAAGGGGATCTAGATTTCAATTAGATTTTCCTGGTTAAATAAAGTTTAAAATAAACTAAATAAATAATTACTTGTGTTTATCTTTTTTTTTTTTATTATTTGATAGAGAAAGTCTAAATCTATGTTCAGTTTAATAAAGTGAATGAAAGGATTTTAAACTACTTCAAATTCATGTCCACATCTGACCCTTCTGGGTCTCCGTAGAGTTATCTGACTTTGTACACCAGCTTTGTTTGTTCAGTCATTGTCTTCTAAATGTCACAATGTCAGTGTAAACACCAATCATATACATTTATTAGTCAAAACAAAACAACACACTATAGAATCATTTTATTTGATTGTGTGTGAAATCCTCTCAAATCTGTCTCACACTTTTTTGACTTTGTAACTTGCAGAAATGACGTTGAAAAGGGATCCAGATGGGTTCCAGATGTGCAGAACAACTTTGCAACTTTTAATAGGTATTTTTTTTTTTTGCAATCTTTTAACGTAAACTCAAAATTTCAGCAACAAGAATATTGAGATCCACTGCAAATGTTTTGAGACAATCGCTGCCCAGTGAAGTACTGGTTTACCTTCAGGTACCTTGTTGTGTCCACCAGATGGTATCTCATGAGCCCGAGAAACTACAGTAACCCTGAGGGTAATATAGATTATTTATTTTCCCTTCTGGTGTCTCCTTGGAGGTTCCATACATATGTAATTAACATTCATTCATTCATTCATTCATTCATTCATTCATTCATTCATTCATTCATTCATTCATTCATTCATTCATTCATTCATTCATTCATTCATTCATTTCCTTTGTGATCATATATATCTCCAAGCTATTTCTTTCTATCTTTATGGTCCATATGACATCTCTTAATAATCAGCTTTCTTTCCTCTCGTTGTTCCTGTGGAGTTTAAAAAGCTAAAATTATTATTATTATGTTTTTACATATTGAATACTTACAGTTTATATTAACAAAAAAGATGAAAATTTACTGACACACTTGAAATGCAGCTCACCCATTTCATCACTGAAACAAATCCACTTTCTCTTTCATTCAGCAGAACTAAATCTGTAAATACAGAGTGAGAGATTAGTGTATTGACATGTGATCCTCTGTCTGGTGATTGAAACAGAGGCAGAATAAAATCAATATCAAACCTCATACAGTACTGAAACGTCCCCAAAGTCCACTGGAGCAGCATTTTCTCCCCCTCCCCTCCCTCTTTCTGTCCCTCTCCCTCCCTTTCTCCGCTGTTTCTTCTATGAGCCGACCTCTACTGTATCAACCCCCGGCATCACACTGCAGAGCACTGAGGAGGACTCAAAATGCACCAGAGAAGGTGAGAAAGATTCATACATTATCATCTAATTTAGAGGAAATATATTGAAGTGTGCTACACAGGCTGGTTTTCATGCATAATTTTAATCTGGATGCAATATTTTGTTCCAACCTGCACTAAAGCAGGATTTGTTTTTTAAATCAGAAGCTTTGGATCAATATAATGAAATGTTGTTTAACTGCTTTGTGCATTTTACTGATATGTTTAGAAGAAATAAATGAATTTTCTTGTGAGGTGAGACACAGAAATGCGTCAATGTTGGCAATTCACCAAAGAAGTTTGCAGTTCATGTTTTTGCAGCGTGAACGGTCAAGCTGTACTGTGATCAGTTGTTGGATAAGAGCTACAGAAATGTGATAATCATTTTGCTGAAATCTGATCTTTACAGCACAGTCAGCTTTATCTGTTTGGAACCTCAATAATGCAGCGGCATTGATGCAAAATAAACAGGCGACCTGCAGTTGCTTTATTTTTTCTGACTTTTTTTTAATTCTAGGAAATTTGGGAGTCTGACCCTCCTTACCACAATGTTGCTTTTTGGTAAGCTGATCCACAAACTGCTAATAGAGGGCATTTTTCTGGTATTTAAATGCTTTCTCAGACACAGAGTTTTTTATCCTCTAATACCAGAGTCTGTATTTGTGTTTTACTAAACGTAGGTTTTGCATCAGCTCAGAAGGTGGTTCAGTTGGCCTACTGCTCTGTAGCGGAGAACCACCTCAGGATGGACTGCAAATACTCGCTTCCGACTGAGTCACCAGAAGTCTTCTGTAAGTACACGCAGGGCGAGAGGATCCTGGATACTACAGATCCCGATGAAGAACAACACGCCCCATACAGGAACCGTGCCAAAGCCCGCCTCTTTCCAGGTAACATCTGCCGCCTGCTGTTCAAGAACCTGCCCAACGGCAAATCCAACTTCACCTGCAACATCAAACAGGGCGAGTCGGCCACGGCGTCTAAAACCTCGGTGGTAGAGAAAAGTAAGCTGCTCGACCTCGTGGTCATTGTTCTTTGCAACCGAGTGCTTCCTGTTATTTTAGTAAAAAAAAAAAAACATCCTTCCTCTCTGAATTTGTTTAATTTTCTTGCAGAGCTCCTCCTCCCCTGCTCAGCGTGGAGTGTCCTGTTACAAAGCTGCGGCGGCCTACTGCCGACCTTGATGACACTTTCTTTGCTGCTGGAAATTCACTGGCAGTAAAGCAGGCACCAAACAGCCGCATATGTAAACACTGCTGCCATGATCAATCGGTGACTGCTACTGGACCCTCCTCGAGCTGTGTGTATGCACAAGGTGCAATAAATTGAACTGAATGAACCTACAATACATATATCTGGTATGTCACAAGGCTGTACTCTCTGCATTATACACTCAATACTAAGCACAGACACTGCTGCATACTCTTTATACGCCATAGAAGTCTCGCAAATGAGCAAGTAATTCAAATCTGTTGGGACCAGGCTAATTCCTGACAGACTTGTTTAAAAGTTTGACTACAAAAGCATGAATGTGCCCTAAACCTTAATATCAGTATCTGTAATCTTTATTATCTACAATCAACTTTAGCATCTGTAGTCAGTACAAAGAGATATTAAGCTTTAGCCTCTATTCTTGTGAAAAGTACAAATCTGTAAGGGATTTTTGAAAAACTTCTGTTGCAATCATGGGCCTTGTTTATGGGGGGGACATGTCCCCCCCCATGTTTTTGAGAGGGGGGGACAAAGCACATTTTGTCCCCCCCATGTTTTGCTGAACAAAACAAAGTAAAAAGTGGAAATTCGCTAGTTTCTTATAAATATATCATGAAATATGCGGTCAGAAATGCTTCAAAAATCACCATCTGTAAGTCGTTGGCTTCTGGAGGCCTCCAGACCCCTGGCCGCTAGTGCTTCGGCCCTTCGGGCCTTGCATTGACCCCCCCCATTATATGATATCAAACTAGGCCCTTGGTTGCAATGCCATATGTCAACTACAATCTTTTCCAGCTCAAAGGTTTATGCAATGTTGCACTCTGCAGTGTGAATAATTTCTGAGTTTCATTACTCCTGAAAGAAGGTAATCCTTTTTGACTGAGGGAAAACTGTCCCTGGTGTCTCTTCTTGGCTGGTTTTCAGACACCAGAGGGCAGACTGTGGTGACCTTGAGACCGTGCAGGTCTCCGGACTATTGAAGACTGTTGTCAATAAGAATCCAATAGGGCTAAAAAGAACACCGACTGAGTTTAAATCTTAAACTTCGGGGTGTTTTGAAAGAGCACAAATGCATGTATGAGCAATAACGTCTTTCTGCTATTCTGTTCACGTCAAAGGAGATGAATGTTGTTACAAAAAATCTATAACTCAGCTTTTTTGTTGTTGTTGTATTTGATTTTTTTTTTTGCCTTACACTTGTGCCTGAAACACTCCATGTTCAGCCAAGGCTTGTTGACTGCATCTTCAAAGCTACGACTTTAGTCAGCGACAAATCCATTTCAGATAAACACACAATATGCTTTTTATGGTGCAATGTTTTCTCTCATATTGTTAAGAATTTTCACTTATGTATACAGATGAGTAGTTGGTGTTTAGCAAAAGCACAATCATATAAATGCACTGAAAAGCACTACTGTTCTATGTACTGTATATCAATAATAAACTGAACTGAAACAATATGAACTAGAAGCAACTTTGCTAATTCGCTTTCACACTTACTGAACAATCTCACATGGGTTTGCATCAACAACTAGAAAATAACTCGTAGACCGCAGATCTCCAACCCCTAAGTTCCTCCATATTGTGATTTACACCAAAAATAACAGTCTCACCTTTGTTGTACAGTGATCCCTCACTTATCGCGGTTAATTGGTTCCAGACCTCCCCGCGATAGGGGAAAATCCGCGAAGTAGGGAACACCAAAAAACACAGACAATCTGGTAAATTTTGAAAATAAAAGTGATTCTTCAAAATAAAATACCGCGATTGACGAATGCGATCATATTTGTGTATCTAGAGATGAAAATAAACAACACACACACAGCGCAACAGAGTGTGCTGACTACGTTGAGGGGGGGGGTGGGGTTTATGGATGTCTAAACACAAACAGGGAAAGACTCTTTCCCTGAAAGAGAGAGGAAAGTTGTCAATTCAAGATGAACGATGTAGCAGGAGTAATTAAAACAAGCTCTCTTCGGTTATTTAATGATGTTATTTACTTATTCATGGTGGATAAACAGAGGAGCAAAAGCGCTTGTGGACCGGTGCTAAGAAAAACGCGTCTGGTAACGGGAACAGCTGATCGCGCTGCGCCGCTTCCGCGTGCAGTTATGACTACAGCGTTGTGTTGGTTGACTGATGAAGGTAATAAAGAACCTTTGCAGTGTGATGGCGGTGACGATGTGACTGCGCAGGTACTAATGAGAGCTTTACAGCTCTTCGGGAGGCGCCTCGTCTTCAGATTGAGGCGCTGGGTCATTAACCAACCGCGGAGGAAACGTGGGGAGGTAAACGAACAGCCAAAAGCACATTATTTTAGACTTTTTATTTTTGGATGAATATTTTTTTAAAATCCGCAAAGTGGTGAGTCCGCGAAAGTCGAACCACGGAGTAGTGAGGGATCACTGTATTGATATTATCAGATTCATTCACCATGGAAACACCTTTAGCAACTGGATAGACATTAATATTATTATTAGTTTAGTAGTTATTCATGAAAATCGCTTTTTCAGTGATGGCTTTCCTCTGGATCGAGGTCCTTTTTGAAGGAACATCAAATCCATTAACACAGAGTCTCGGCTATCTTTTGGTGTTTGTTGCAGGTTTAAACCATCATTTGTTCTTGCAGTGATTAAAAAATCTGAAGGTTCCATATTCTTTTCTTTCCTGGGTCAAAGTATCTGGAATGTTGTAACAATCCAGATCAGTCCTTGATCCAGATCAGTCCTTGATATCATGTAGAAACTGTTGGGAACTCACCCTGTATGAGTGATAATGATAAAGAATCCTTAAAAAACATTCATGGATCCATACGATGATCCAGATCACCTCCAAAATCTACCCCCTTCTTCCTTCAGCCATTTATGACTTTTCCTGAAAATTTCAAAAAAATCCATCCAGAACTTTTTGATTTATCGTGCTAACAGACACAAACAAACCCTGGTGAAAACAACCTAATGATGATGCTACTGTTGTGCTATTTGAACTTCTCTGCATATGAGGCAAAAACAAAACAGAACTAGGTTTCTTCATGAAGTTTGCTTTAACAGCACATACAGGCTACAGAAACTCTGGAGGAGGAGTGACACCCTGAGACGTCCCGCTGCCTGATCATGCACGTCCAACATTATTTGTGTAACACTCTGTTGTCAGTTTTGAGGCGTGGCCTCTCTAGTACTCATCCTCTGAATCATACGATTAGCTTCTGACATTGGATTCCAGGCCATGCTGGTAGACATGTGTCCCTGCTTCACTTCCTGATCCTTAACTTGAAGAAAAGGACAGACAGAGTTTATGTTATATGAGTAGAACATACATTTTTCTTGACAAAGTTTGCTTTAATTATTGTTTTCCTTTGATCAAAGAGTCCAAAGTGTACAAAGATGCTCTAAAATAAAGGCTGAAAGTGGGGTTATGTTTATTTAAAGTGCATTTCTGTTGAAAGATAATTAACAAATACTATCTAACCCGTTGTAGTTTGGTCACTGAACGGCCTCGCTTTGAAGAAATAGAGTTTAATTCGAACCAGAATGACAAGCATGCCGAGTGGGCCTAGGACTGAGGTGCAATGTTTCTATCTTAAAATAACTCCAGTCTCACAAGTTTCATTCAAAACTCATGACACATGGTGAACTTCATAGCTTCATAGCTCTAAGCCATGAATGGGTTAAAAAATAACCAACATTTAACATATGACACACTTCTAATTAATTAGTTACCTAAACTGTTTTTAAATAGTTATAACAAAAAATGTTTTGATTTATTGCTGTAAAAGTCTTCCAAACCCATTTTGATCAAGACCCCTTTTCAGACCAGTCATTAGTTGGTCAGAACTTGCATCTGTTTATTCTTCTGTTCTTCTTTTTTTTTTTTTTGGCACATTTGGGATTCCATATTTAAATAATGTCCCGTGTGGAGACTCGCCCATTGTAATAGTTTCCTGGCTGGTTTTATCCGTCTTTCCTGGAGTAAATGTTCTATCCTACGAGTTTGTTACTGTCAAACCTGTTCTTCCACTCTGCCGTGACCAGAGACACCTGTATAAAAGGGTGTTATTACCGGAAGTGACCGTGCGGTGTCACCTGTTTGGACTTCACCTGCGAATACAAACGGCTGTTGGTTTTGGAACACGGATAGGAATTCGATCAAAGAGGAACTGACCCGTTCTTTCGACTTTCGAAATAACGTTTTGTGTTTTTAATCACTGTTTTTGGAGGAACGTTGCTGTAAAAGTTCGACTGCTTGTAAAACAGAGCGAACAGCTATGAGGCGGATCGTTTCGGTGCTTTTGTTCTCTTACTTAGCGACAGGTGAGTGACTCGGACTTCTGTCGTGCTACGCAGCACTTACACGGTTTGGAGGTTTTATTTGAACAAAATTCTGTCTCAAAATAATATTATTACCGATATGCCACTGCCGTAGACCACAAAAAACAAAAAAAAAACCTCAGAAACCTTTAGTTTCCGGTTTCCTCTTTGAAGTTTGGCCTACTCGTTTTTCGAGTTAATTCACCGTGAGTAAAAAGAGGGGGAAAATCACAATTTTGTTGGTAATAATATCAAAAATGGATATAGTGATAGTAGGATTATAATAATATGCACTTGGAGAAGATTTGTTGAATAAATGGAGACCTGTAAAGAAACACCCATTAGGTCACTGTTGATCTAAAGCTGCTAAAAATAAGGGAATTTAAAATTGTCTGTGTAAGCTGATGTATATTTTGAACAATTTCAGGCTTTTCTCTGTATATTACACAATAACTTATTGTTAATCATTTGTATGTTTTGGAAAGGTGTTGAAATAACTTACATATATAAACAGTAAAAACTAAACTTTACGCTTTTTTGCTGCAAAACATTTATCAGTAATAATAAAACTCACATTTCTTTTTTTTTTAAATTGAAAGATGTTTCATTTATTCTGTTTTCTTATAAAAGTGAACAATTTTCAAGTCTTTGCATAGTGTGAAATATCTTCATTTTAAATTTATTATACAGCCGTTTATTTAAAACCAATCACGTCAATCAGCACTATTCTTTATCAATTTCACGGGTCAAAGCAACAGCATAAAAAACAAAAGCAAGAAACCACATAATGTTATGAAATGTTAAAATTTAAGTTTAACCACTGAGGGAGTCTAAAGTCCCAAATCTGGGAAACATTCCAGGTTATTCATCAGATTATGTCACAGTTTGATACCTAGAGCATTTAATCCCCAAATTTCTCATGTGCATCGTAACTTTAAATTTAACCTTACATGCTTATCACACTGAAACTATGCAGCTGTACAAATAAGGAAGTTGTGGAAGTCTCTTATTATCTGGTTACGTATGAGGATTTATCTCTACCCCAAATCAGACTTTGGTTTCAGGAGGACATCAAAGTGATCTGTGGAATGTATAATAAACACAGTGTGGGTTCATTTAGATGCTCTTTTCGAGACTGAAATACTGTTAACAACTTCTGACCCGTGCAGTGATGGTATTTTTGGTGTTTGAATGCAGCCAGTTTCACTCCCATCAGCTGACAGTTTCACCTGAAGTGTCCTACTCAGAGCGAAAGAATGAACCGCTCTTGTTTTTGTTTTTTTTCTTCCTCTGTACTTGGAAAGTGTGTTTAATTAAGGGCGCGGTCTGTAGTTTTTATGCTGAGTCTACAATTTTCACCACAATATATAAATATAGTAGCAAACAAATAGCCAGGTTTATGTTATAGCAGTTAGCTTAGTGATAATCTTGGTGTCACTTGAGTTTTTTTTTTTACCAGTTTGCATGAAAATAGACTGGAGTTCTGATTATGCTTTAAATCAGAATCAGATATCTCGTCTTCTAAGAATCGTCTTATGACCCAAACCCGTCCAAACGTGTCCTGAAATCCAGTTTTCAAAGCTGTTCAAGCAAAGCAGCGATCTCAGAGGATGGGAATGCAGGATGTCCTGAACACTCAGCAGTTTGTCTTTAACCTTTTTGTTTACCTGTCAGGGTTTTTCAAATTTGCAGTTTTTTAGAAACTAAAATCAGGACAGGAAGTGAGCATTTTGTTGTTGTGTGATGCTTATCTGTGCCTGTGGTTTCACTTGTTTTAAATTTCTGAACTTGTTTTATTCTAATTTTTATTCATGCAGGTATAAGCAGCTTTTCTGTCACCACCCAAAGTGCAAATGTAAAAGTAAAAGAGGATGAAGGTGAGTTTTAAAAACAGTTTGTCTGAATAAAATGTCAGTACATTTCGTAGTGAGTTACCGCTGCATTAAAATGTGCATTATTCAGTTGGAGTGATGTTTTCAGACTTAAATTAGTGCTAGCTCATTAAGTAGCTGTGTAGACCTTCACAATAAGAGCTTTGTGTTAATTTGTAATGTAACTTGAAACTTTTAAATTGTCATGTAGACTACTTATTTTTACAATTTTATGTATAGTTAATGGGGTTTGCATGTTAAAATAAATGATAATTGAATATTTTTTTATTATGTTAATTACATAGGGCTTTAAAATCTTTTTTTTTGCAATTAAAATTTTAAGAATTCAAAGTCCAATGTAAGTGATAACTGAACTTCTCTAGACAAATACATTTACTCATGTATTTATACCATTTCTCTGTATGATTTAATATCCTTTTAGACACACTTTCAGTGTTTATGATGTATTTGCACACAGTGACAGTGTGTTCTTGTCTCCTGTGAAACTTCTAGTTTATGTCTTGTTTTGCACACCAGGCTGCTTAAAAAAAATGTGGATTCTTTGACAAAATGTTTGTTGCTGGTGGTTTCAGGAGTGGACCTTACATGCTCGTACTCAGCAGACTTTGGTTCAAGTCCCAGAATCGAGTGGAAGTTCAGTGACAAAAAAGGCTCACTAGCATTTGTTGTTTATGACGGGAAACTAACGGGTAAGTCGACATGTATTTGTAGGAATTTGAGTAAAATGTTGTTTTTGCTTGATATTGACCATTTCAGGAAGAAACATTTTGATATTTATTGTACAACATACTTTTTTCTAAGAGAAAATGTTTGATAAATATTTACATCCAGTTTTTCACAAAATGTTGTAATGTTGCTGATTCAAATTAATGGTAATTACATACATTTTGTTTTCAATACCCAAATCTATATCAACTATTCACATACCTGTGTTGGTCTTTCGTGCACCTCCTCCACAGACCCATATGCCAGCCGTGTGATAATCTCGGGTTCTAATTTGAGATTCTCCAAAGTGACTCGGAAGGATAATGGCGATTACACCTGTGAGGTGTCCAGCACCAATGGCCAGCCTGGGGAGGTCACTGTGTCTCTCACAGTTCTGGGTGAATATCCTTAAAATGTCAATTTAAAACAATGTTTTATAGTTATATTGCACTCAATCGCAGATCTGCTGATACTTGGAAACAAATGTCTGAGGATTTTGCTGTATTTGGACAGTGCCGCCATCTGTACCAATGTGTAACATCCCTCAGAGTGTGACGACGGGTAAACAAGCCCTCCTGAGATGCAATGACCCCGACTCTTCTCCTTCTCCCACATACAAGTGGTATAAAGATGGCACCCTCCTGCCTGATGACCCCAGCAAGTTTGCAGCCTTCAAAAATGCAACTTACAAGCTGAATCCATCAACAGGGACACTGGTCAGCTTTGGCTCATTACTTTGCATTGCTCAAACCTTTACAGTATTTACTTTAAAAAGTTTTGCTCAGAAAATTAAATGTAAATTATGTGTCTACAGGAATTTCCTAATGCTGCCAAGACAGATTCGGGTCAGTACTACTGTGAGGTTGTAAATGAAGCCGGTCCTCCTCAGCGCTGTAACGCTGTGAAAATGGAAGTCCGTAAGTGCTCCTCAAATTTATTTAATTTGTTGTACTTTATGGATGATTAAGTAGTCCAAATTAAACCAAAAGTGTAAAAATATGTTTTTCATATTTGATCAAATGAATCTGCTAATGCAGCGTTTTCTTCCAGGTGACTTGAACACTGGAGGAATCGTTGCTGGGGTCATTATTTGCCTGCTGCTTCTGGGCCTTCTGATATTTGGTGTTTGGTATGCTAAAAAGAAGGGATATCTGCCCAGTAAGTTTTCTGCATTAAAATATTCTAATGAACAGCTGTCACCTGATCTTGTACATTTGTAATGAAACCAGTTGGAATAGAACAATATTATCAGATGACTTGAAACTCACCTTTTGTTCTTCAGGAAGTTTCTAAATTTTTTACCCCCATTGAGCAAATTATGAAATGTCGACTGTCTAGAAGTTGTTTATAGTCTTTTACTATGTGCAAGCTGTTTCATTTTGTTGACATTGTTTCCTTTCATCCCATTACAGAGAAAAGCGACAGGTAAGAACATTTTTCTGTTTATTAAAAGACAGAGTTAATGTGAGAACCCACAGCCTGTCATGTATTAAAATCTGCCCCCCCCAGCCTTTTAGCAGCATTGCTGCACTGGAATGTTCTATAAGTGAATTGGATCTGTTTAGATTAACTTTGATGTGTAAAATACTAAATCCACTTTGATGGGACTAAAGAGGGAAAGTAGCAGCAGAGTTTTGACCTGGAGCATACAGTCGCGTGTTAACACAAGGAAGGAAATATCAGTATCAGTCTTTGGAAAGATTCAATCCATTTTCAAACAGGTGAGGTGTGGACGTTCCAGTGAATTGTCCTCAAGATCAGACTCTTCATAAACCAAGAGCTCCATCACAGGTTTCAGTCAGCAGNAATAGAGTTTTTAAGAAAACACATTTTTTTGAATATGACAGCAGAACTTTGGTTTGGAGAGTTCCTTCTGAATGAGCCACTTGGCATCTGGAACAAAGTCCTTCTGCCAGAATAGATATATGTACCCATAATGCACAGCAGCACATTTTGTAAAAAGCAGTTTCATCATCTCTTCACTCAGGCCTCATAACAGCAGGCAACACGGTGGTGGAGGAATCACGATTTGTAGAGGTCGACCGATATTAGTTTTTCTAATGCCTATGCCAGTGCAGATATTTAGAGTAAAATATTGCATTAAGTGAACCAGATTTCCAATTATAATTTTGTTTTCTGAACATAATTACAATCAAACATTTAACCAAAGTTAAACAAATCAAATTGACCAATTAATAAATAAAACAAATGAAAAATAAACAGAATAATAGTAAAGTTGAGTAACAGCAGGGAAGCTAATGTTAGCTCCACAACACTCAGAGTCAAATTTTAAGATTTCCTCACAGGAAAATTAATTTAACTTATAAAATAGTGGCAAATATGTTTAAGAAACAAGCAAGCAAGGCAAATAATTTGTGTTTTCCCTGAGCATGTTTTTTTTTCTTTGGCATTTTTGTACTTGATGTGTTAAATTTACAAATACTGTAGTAAAAGAATAAATATTCCAGTGTATCACCGAGTGATGTCAAATTCCCACTGTAAAAGCATGAAAGTTGATATTGGAGACAGAAAATAGAACTCTGCAGCCTGAGAAACTGCTTTTGATGGAGGAAACATGTTGGTGTCTTTTTTTTTTTTTTTTTGATGAAACAAAATCATTGCTTGCGTTTAGTTCTGTTTTACTTTAACTAAATATAAAATTTATGATTTTAGAAAAATCTGAAGTTAACCCTTACCTTTTACTCCAAACAAAACAGATATCGTCTTCTGGCCTTTTCTTGTGGCACGATAAATTTAAGCAACTTTGCAAAGATGAATAATGTGAATAAACAACAACTTTTAAGTAAAGAAAAGAACCAAAACAATCTTGGAACCTTTTTATTCTCAGCATCATTTTGTCTTGTAAATTTGTTCAATATTTATTGAATTTAAACCCTGTTTCTGGATATTTTTGTGTTTTTTAGAGTCTTCTGACACATTTGCAACATTTATTGTGTCTTTAAATCTGTTTTCATTTTTGTCCCTACAGTAAACAGAATGCAGTCTATCAGCCCACGTCACTGTACAGTGGTGGTGATGACAATGATGTAAGCATCATTTTTAAAAACTTATATTTTGAAAATCAGCTAACACAATGAATATAGTTCTTTTTTTTAAATGATAATTTCCGAATTAGTATTCTGATAGAGACTTTGTTTTGTTTTTTTAGGGGGATTTCAAACAGAAATCGTCGTTTGTGGTTTAACCAGCGGTCAACCAGTTTTGGATTAAACGTCCCTGTTTGTGATTTATCTTTTTTCTTAAACTTGAGGTTTCGTGTGCAGTTTTAATAGAATTGTGTTACACTTCAGCTGGTGAGTTCAGTGTCACAAAAGTCGTGTTTAAACAGCAGCGTGATAGAAAATATTTTTGATAAATAAGGAAACTTCTTTTTTTACATTCAGTTATAATCATCAGTCTCTGTATGATTAATCTCACTTCAAAAGGATAAAAATATAAATATTCAGATAATGATTTGACATTAAACGATAAACAAACTTATCGTACAAATGAACAAATTCTGCTGCATCGCCTTCTAACTTAGCTCTGCACCAGTTATTAATTTAAATACATCAAAGATTTTAGATTGTAAATTTTGCAAAGTTTTAGCAGTTGCATTTGAGTCTTCTGAAACTAAATTAAGTTTTAAGTAGTCTTTGTCATCTTTTTGTGCATTTTGTGTGTAATTCAGCCTGTCTTACATTTTTCCATGTTTTCTGAGCTGTAAATGTCCTTAAAGCAAATCTGTGAGCTTCTACCTGATAATATTTACTGTTTCTACCTCCAGGCACTGAAATGAACTTTTTTTTTGCTTTTTTAAATATTACATGTTCATAAACTCAGGTCTCGAGGTTAGTTTAATTGGATGCGACTGCAACACAATTCATACATGTTTGGAGGAATTTTAGAGCCTGTGATTGTAACTTCTGTTGAAATAATAAACATTTTGTTACTGATTTTTGTAATTTCTTGTGTCAACGAAGTACGTTATGCCACGTTATAGTTATCACTACTGCAGACGTTTGTGCATTAATTAACTGGATAAAAAGTAACAAAATGCAATAAAATAAAATTCATATTTACTGATAAGCACATGGTGGTTGGAATGTGTTAAAGATGAAGTCAACTTGAAGAGAATTTGGAACGACTGGTTCCAGAACAAACAGACTTGAGTTTGACTGAAATGTCTGTAAATGCAGTGATCAGTTAAAACTTTGATCTTTTTCTGACCTGCAGTCAGATTCTTCAGATCCACCACAAACCAAAATGTTACATCAGACTGGAGACAAATTACATTAAAAATAAAAACTTGCAAATCTATTGAAATGTTTTTCAACATTTTAAAGCATCGATATATGACATAGTTGTATACAGTGACTCTTTCTTTTAACAGAAACAAACTGCCTCTTATAAAAGACCTGAGCCACTTGAACATGATGGGATTATGTGTCACCAAAAACTGCACTCAAATTCTAAGAATTCTCCAAATATAACCCCTTTTTAAATGACAATTTCTAAGTTTCAAAATAAAATACATGAATGTAAGAATGAATCATAAGTAGGTTCTGAATGTGGGATAGTGTCACTGGGTTGCTGTGGCAACTGATGATGGCGTGTAGTGTCCACCTCCCGCCGTGCGCATGCGTGTAGCATCGACCTCCTACTTTGCAGACAGGAAGTATTACCAACATTTTCCACCATTCAATCCTAACACGAAACTTAACATCACAATGCGTCGGATAGTCTGAATACTTTATCACCCATGTGTTATAAAAACACGTCTCACCGGAAAGAACGTTTGTTGCTCACAGTTTCACTTTTACACGGTTTAAAGGTCGAACAGATTTCCGGTCCTCTTATGCTGTACTGGCCCTTTAACAGAAGGGGTCGCGCGCGCAGCTGAAGTCGCAACGGTTTCAAAGCTGAACCTCAGCTCACTCAGGGTCCATTCATAAATAAAACATCATTTCAAGAGGAAATTTATCTTGTCGCATCTAATTTTACAGCGAGCGGACAGGCGGAATATGTTCGCGTGTGTCGGGGACGCGGCTCGGAGAGCAGAAGTCACTTCCCATGGCTGAGCCCCCTGCTGATGGCTTTTATTTCATATTCAAGAGCAGGAGGCAGCTCGTTCAGAACCCAAACATGCTCATTTCCTCGCAACGTTTTCTGATATCTACGTGCTTCCGTTCATACCAGGTCACTCCGGTTTAAATAGCTCTTTTCCTCCGTCTTCCTCTATATTTTTCTTTTTTTGAATCTGCTGATAAATGAAAGTACATCAGATGAGCTTTGGACCCGACAGACCGATGGGGCAGTGAGTAATGGCAGCCAAAGAAGACGACCTATATGCCAAAGTGACACCGCGGAGGCAGCGCCAGAACCGGCCGAACACCATCAAACATGGCTCCACTCTGGACGTACTTCTGTCCATGGGCTTCTCTAAGACCAGGGCGTGAGTTCACACTAACACACACTGCTGTAGAACTGGGCTGAACCAGCATCCACTACAGCTTGTCTTCAGGTCTAAAGTTTCAGGAGCATCTCTTGTGTGTCATTTTAAACACATCAAGACTATGAGACCTGTTTCTGCCATTATAACCAGTGATAAACATTATTATATAATATTTGTGATTTACTTACTCTTATGCTCAGTGTTGTCTGACACAGACAAACTATTTCTTCTCATTATTCTTTAAAAAAAAAAAAAAACTAAAAATGCATCTCAGTGCTTCTTTTCACTCATTATACTGTATATAATCATTATAAGTTGCCTGGAAATAATCCGTTTTGACTCCTGACAGGAATATGTGAAATATGTTATATGAAAAAGAAAAAACGGTCCCTTCTTCTGCTTTTTTGTGTGTTTGCGGCTTCAAAAATGTCTTAGTTCAGTATTTTAAAGACATAAATTTGAGCTGATTTACAAGTTTTAACACTTTTGTCAGATTTTCCTCAGCAAATTTCATCTTCATTGACTCCGTTTTTTTTATTTCCTTTCTTACTCTATAATGTTTTATGTGTTACTGCACATAAATGATATACATCACTGTCTACTGGTTGTGGAACGTTAAAATACCAATGATACATTTAAAGGCCTGTTGATTTCCATTTATGTGGATGGAGCTGGTGCAGTTCTGCTACTTTGGTGGTTTAATGGCTGATTTTTAAAAAAAGTTTATAAATAAAATAGGATTAATTAGCTTATTTACAGTTATTAAGTGACAAACTGTTTATCAAAACATTTTAGCATCTTGAAATCAGTTTATTTACACCGTGTTCATCGTTAAAAGGTTAGTTAAGGTCTACGTAACAGTGATCCAGTTTCATTGTTAATGCTGTCAGGAACTCTCTCTGAAAATCTGCCTGTCACAGTTGAGGGTTATGAGGAACCGTCTCCAGCTGTAACTAAGTGGTGTTACACCTCGGACGGGTTCTCAGTACATCACAAGGCCACGTAGAGAAAATCAACCATTTACACACTCACACATTTAGACAGTTTAGAGAAACAAATTAACCAAACATGCATGTTTTTGGTCTGTGGGAGAAAATTTAAGTCCTTGGATAAAACTCACACAGACCCAAGGTGAACATACGCCCACACATAATATTAAACCTAACTATTTAAATACACAAAGAACCTTTTGTGTGCACACTGTGCTCAAACATTGTCTCTCCTGGTATGGAAGGAAAACTGATTTTAGAGCTCAGTGATTAAAATTATCCTCCTTTGTAAAACAAGGGAGAACCAAAGCATTGAAAAGACCTTTCCTTTACCAGACTGATACAGTAACTTGCACAATTCAGCTGTTTTTCTTAAAATAAAAACTCTCTTTTAAATTGTTTAGGTCCATCCAGTTGAAAAAACTGAAATTTATTTTCCACTTTGATCTATTAAACACAGATCAAGAGTTCTATTGATAATAAATAGTTCTTAAATCTTAACATCTACATTCAAAAGCTCATGTGAAAGTGTCTGGTGTTAAACACACAGTTCAAGAATGTTTCTTTGTTGGTTGTTAAATAAGAAACAGGAAAGTTCAGCAACTAGCTTAAGCTGTTTAAGACCACCTTAGCTACACTAATATTGACCAAAAATATAAAGTAAATCATAAACTCTTACATTGTCATGACATTTATTTACTGCCATTTGTATCAATCAGCATTAAATCAGCACTAAAGCCATTTTTCTGCCTGTCCCGACTTCAAGGTCCCATTTCAATCCTTCAAAATAAAAGCACAACTTTTCAGGTTTTGACGCTTGTTACATGTTGGTGGAAGAGAAACAACGAATACAATGGAAATCGGTAATCCATCATTGCTTCATGGAACAAAGGCCTCATTGTGTTTGAGTGTTTGTTTCTTTACACGTTCGGCCAACATGAATAACTGACCAAGACACAGAGATACACAGAGAAATAGACCCTCTGTTTGATTTTTTTAATAATGCTGACTCATCCATGCAGGAAGTGACCTGAGTAATCAGATAGGAGTTGGATGAATATCTCTATAATGATTGCGTGAGGCAGAAATGCAAAGTGATCTGGATTAGAGTGCAACAGAACAGTTGTTCCAGGTCAGATCTTTAATCTAAAGCTGTTTGTTGCTTTGAATTTGATCATACAAACTTGGTAAACACACAAGTTGTTTTTAGTAAAACAAGGTTTTATAAATGTGTGTCAAAGAAACTGTTTCCAAGTCCTTCTTTAAAGCTTGAGCCATGGAAATGTACAGTAGACTAATGCATAGCATCTCTTTTCTAAAAGGAGAAGCACATCTACAAATTATATATCAGAATGACTGGTGCACTTATAGGTGATTGTAGTTACCATGGTGACGTAATTACAAAAAACCCAAAAAGCGTTCCCTCCCAAAAACACGTAAGATCGACTGTACAGAACTCCTTGATTGTGGCTATTTTGTTTCCAGAACCTCCACAAAAAGGGAAAATCCTCAAAGTATATGGTTATTTTAATATATTTGAAGTCCTTAAAAAACACTTTACACATCGAAACACGTTGATTGAATGAGCAAAAATAGATGCTGGTTAACGCAAAGCAGAATCTAATGATACTGTCCTTCACTGAGCCAATCAGCTCCCAGGATATGTAACCACATGGTGATCTGAGCCAATCAGCTGCCAGGATACAAAACTACATGCCTCTCTGCTATCAGCCAACAGCGGCCCGTATGAAATCAACCAGGCAAACCAATCAAGGAAACATGTACCAGAAATAAAAACACTTGATGTCTGTGATAAACATATAGATATGCCTGTATATAAAATATGCTTCGACACACTTCAAACATATGTTTGTGGGGATTTTTACCTCCTGCTATTGCTCTAATGCTTAATATTTCCTCACAAATCCCACCAAAAGACACAGTGTACCCTCATGGATCCACTGTCGTTACAACTGAAGTCTCATTTTCCTCTTCAAAATGGAAAGTGAAGGATGTTTTTAACTACTTCACAACTCCTACACGAAACACTATAGACAGGCACAAATTTACATGTGACCACCAAACCCTCCTGACAGTCATGTTTCGAGAATGTTTCGTTACGCTTTATAGTTTTTTCACAGTGATAATTTGTTTTAGACATAGATTTTATCCTGGTTAACTGCTGCTGCGAGCAGCTCAAACAAACTTCTGCATTTTATATAGGGAAGAAAAGGCAGGAAACAACTTCCCTTAACTTTGTATTGAATCATTGACCAGTTGCAGGCTTTTTTTACATCATGTTACTGTATGATTTTATTACTTATGTTTTAATTAGATATTTTGGACTGTCTAAAATGGCAGAAATCAGACAAACTCTACCAGGGATCTAATTCTTTAAATTTAAAGCCGGCGCCATTAGAGTTTCTTCAACATCTTGCATCTTAGCTTGAAAATTCACCAACACCAGACAACAAGTGTGTCATTTAAACTTTAAGTTGTGTGGAACTTTCTTTAGAATCTCTGAATATAGTTTTAATTTTAAATATTTGATGTCGTTTGCTTCCCACCAATGAAATATTTCAGCCAATTGAACTTCCTGAACGGCCTCAGATTGGAGAAATTGAGTTTATGGAGGATTAATTATCTACTAGTGTAATAATCACCAGCAGCAGCGAATATCCAGCACGTCTTGCTGAAATACCCATAACATGCTCAATATAATATGGTGTAGAGTTTTAGGAAATAGCATTTACACAAATTAGGAAATTGTTGAAATCACAGCTATTAAATTTGGTTTTTGGTGAACTATTCTTTCTAACAGAGGCAGTTCAGATAGCTAACTTATAGGTAAAAATTTACGCACAAATTCTTTTCAAAATGGCTGCCAGCCATTTAATTACTGGTTTCTCTAAAGCCCTGAAAGATCCTCTTGGTCACAGTTTCATATTTGATTTGTTCTTTGTTAAATCTTCCAACTATTTCTCTTAGCCTGATAAAAACCCAGTTAACGTGCAGTTTTAAATGTCATTCTTTTCTCCAAATAACTGAGATGACTGGAATTAAATATCAACACAAGTTTCTAGCTGAGTGAGGTGCAATTTTAAGGAAACGAAAAGTCCCAATTTAGTTTTTTTAACCATTATTTTTGACAGTTGACGATGTGTAATTTTGTGAGTAAAAAAACAAAAACTCACGGTCCACCAAAATAAACGCCTGCAGCGATTTCCCACGGGTCGTGCACGAAACACCCGCCTTCACTAAAGCAGCTGTAAATGTAAATAAAACACAGACACATTTAAATATGATGTGAGATATCAGCATCAGTCTGTGGTTTAATTTTGGCTTGGCTGAACAAAAAAAGCAGGAAGCTGCTGAGTTAAAAAAAACATGATGACCGCAAATGTGAAAGTACATCAAAGATATTTAAAATGTGAATATTTTTTTTAATGGAACTAATATAAACTCTGATTCTGGTTCCGATGTTCAATTTTAGCTTTGAAACTTTATTCTAAAAACTAGAATTTACATTCAGTCAAAGATCTCAAGATGAAATGAAGGAGGATAAGAATAAAGGTTGTTTTTTTTAATGAAGTATTTTTAGACTTTAGATGTTTGTTATGTTAAGTCAGAGGATGTTTAGTATATTATTTAGATGCATTTAAAAATTTTTAGATTTAACATTTAGAGCAATAAGATGATTTAAAGAGCATCAAATCATCTTATGAATAAAAATAAAATACACGTTAACACAAGTTTAAAAGTCTCCCCAGTTAGTTTAATGTATGCAAAATAACTTGATATATTTGTATAATACTTTGTACATGTTTTGTTGAATTATCTCGTTAAGTCAAATGAACTGGTCTCTAACTCGTGTCACGTTTTTCAACGTGCATCACAATCGGAGCCGTCAGAGCTCTTGTGGTAACCGAGCCGCAGCGGATCTTGCTGAGATAAGATTATTAGCTTTAAACTTGCACGTTTTTGTTTTTTCCACTGTCTGCTTGTGAAGTCTCTTGTGAGTCTAAGAGGAAGTTGGTGTGACTGTGGCACATTGTTCCTCTACCTCCATCACATTCGCAACCCGCTCTTTAACCAGAATGCTACCTTTGTGAATCATGCAAAATAACGTCACGACAAGCCACTTTAGATCATACCAAGCGTCTACATCATGCTAACTTTTATTGGCTGTGACACGCTATATGTGCAGCAAGAACTCAGCTTGTGTTCAAGACAGCCGAGAGGAAGCGGCTCATTTCCGGAAGTGACTTGTGACCTTTAGCAGAGCTCTTTGTTGAGATGTTAGCTGGAGTGAAGCTAAAGCAGGTTCTATTGACTGATGTTCTTCCACTAAACAGTCATGATTTATATAAATAAACTTGATTTAACACTATTAGGTTAAAATGTATTTCTGGTTTGAGTAAAACTCAATTTGCTCTTGAACAGATTTAAATGTTTTGAATAGACACAATAATGTAGTGAAATCTATTATTAACGTAGACTGGATTGTTAAAAAACAATTTATAGTTCCCAACATTACTGTTGTCAGACTCTGAGCTGCTCTGCTTGAGCATGTGAACGTCCTGCTCAGATGCTTCAAAGATACAGAACTGTGTAAAAGTTTTAGGCAGTGGAAACAAATCTAAATGAATCGATATTTGTTGTGAGCAGCTGTAACTTTAAAACAGCATCAGTTCTTCACATGCACCCAGTTTGTGAACAGCTGGACCCCAGAAAATCCCCGTCTTTACGCAAACAACACTGTTTCGAAGGAAACGGATATTCACAGCAGAAATTGATGTGATTCACATATTTTAAAGAGGCCCTTCCATTATAAACTGTTTTTCTGAGGTTTCTGTTGAATATTTTAGCTCCACAGGTGTTTTTACCTTCATAGTGGGTGTGAAAACAGGTCAACAACTTCTCTTTCAGTTTTAATCTCTCAAACTACTCAGATGGCGATGAAACCTGAGTGCTCCCGAGTCCGAACGGCCTGTATCTGTTTCGTCACAACTCCTGCAGTTGAAACCACGCCTAGCATGCTGCTGGCTAAAAGCTGTAGCATAAGATGTAGCAAACAGGAAGAGAGTATGTGTGACGTTGCCATGCACAGCGGGGCAGGAAACAGTATACCTTGAGCTCATAGGCTAGTTTGTTAGCCAATCAGAGTCCAGCAAATTCGAATAATGAATATGAACGAGCTGCTGCTCGAGGCCTGACGGAAGAAGCCGAAACCACCCGAATTTTAATGCAGATAGATTGAAAGGTCTGTTAATAAGTGTTTCCTGACGTTTTTTAGATATAAAATGTTTCATATTACTGGTTAATACTTAAGAATAACCACAAAGTCCTGAAATTTGTATGAAATAGACTCTTTAAATGGATAAAATAAATAATTAAAATTTGAAATCATCTTAACATGCAGCATTTTGTTATACCTGCTTAAAGCTTTTGCAGAGTACTATAATTGAATGAAACAAAAAAGACATCAGAGATGTTAGAGATGTGGCGGTAAATTAGCTGTTTAGTTGTGACATCAAAAGGAAGTCAGCGCAAAGAACAAAGACGTCTGAGCTATTTATAAGTAAAGTCTACGGTGGTGGTACAAGACCCCGTCTTACATGTCCAGCTGCTGGTTTCATGAGGCTAGCTTCATGTGTGTAACCACACACCAACAAGATGCAAAACCACTTTGGTTTGGCATGTACAAATCAGCAACTAGAAACCAAGCTTGTATTATCAGATAAAACTGATAACTGGTCTGTTCTAAGTAAAAACGGTTGCGTGCACCAGCAGAGTCAAAACCACCCGCCATTTATAAATGTACAGGTCTAAAAGTTTTGCTAAATGTATTTAGATGACAATCTCTTTATTTTTTTATATCTATATTCTGTCTTGTAATGACCTTTGTCAGAGTTTTAAACCTTTATTTGGTCTTTTTATTTGGCCCTTTTTATTTGTAGGCACATTTCCTGAAAAAATCTTTGAACAGGAAACAGTTCGACTTTAATTACTAACAGAAGATAGAACGATGCGTCTGCTGACATTAAAACTGAGAATCATCTGTTGTCCAGCAAACAGTTCTGCTGTTAAAAAAAGTCAGAGAAAAGGTTAGAAATGTTGCCAAAAAGAACAGCCTCTTTTGTGTAAATAAAAAAAAACATGATTCATAATGTTAATTAATGATCTTTAACACTTTTTATGCTAAGCTAATTGACCTCCAGGTCTCGCTAGCTAATTCATATTCATTAATCTAACAGTAGCTTCCAAAAATGTTTATGTAATATGTTCAAAACTGTCAAAAAAATCATTCATGTATTAACTGTTTTTATTAAATGTATCATTTATAGCACAAAGAATAATTGTCTTTGTGATTGTAGATGTTGTTTGAAAACTTCACATCTTGCACATCAGTTGAACTTTCACACATCAGATGGGGATCTAACGAGTTGACCGACTTCCTCTTGGCTCAACGGCCGTGAGCGTAGTTACACTAGCTTGATGAAACGAGGCCAGTGTTCCAAACGGATGGAGACGCTCCTGTGGGTCCAGTTGAGTGTTGGACAGAAGGCCGAGCGCGGCTGGTGTGATAAGTAGCAAGAGATGTCTGTTTGCTGTCAGCTTGTAAACAGGAAATGTCTATTCGCTGGTCGAGCTGAGTCAGGGAGGGGCCCTTGGGAGCATCTTGCTCCAAACGTTGTAGCATGTGCGTTCATGTTAATGTGCTAATTTATGATTTCCTTTTCTCTTTCATGGCTAATGCGCCGCCTTGAAAAGCCTGAGATTAATGCAGTGGATGTTTGTCACATCCAGCCTGGAAAACATCTGAGTTGGATGTAATAAACAATCCAGAGAATGTGTTTACGTTTAATAAAAACCAAACACATTAAACATGAAAAAGCCAGTAAAAACATTTCATCTGCAGCCGAATGTGCGAACATGTTTACCATATGTGGATAAACCCAAAACCTATTTCCTATATTTTCTGCGGTGGTGGTTTGAAATGAAAATAACTGTCTTTATCCAGTAAAGTCAACGTCACCTACACGGGTCGGTTGAGAGTTCTCGTCTTCATGCTCTGGTTGTCATAGTTCAGCTTTGAAAAGGAAACACAGCTTATAAATAAGTTGGATTTAGATAAGAAGTCAGAGGTTAGATGTGGTTTGTGAATGCAGCTTGTTCACGACGGTTTCAGCAGGTGAAACTGTTGATCAGGTCTACCGGATGCTTGATCTGATCAGGACCTGGTATGGTTAACTGGTCTCAGGCTGGATGATGTAACCATGTGGTTATGCACACCTTCTTCAGCAGGTCTGTTGGTGTAGCACGGCGTTCCTTTAGGTGGGATGTTTTAGTTTGAGCTGCGGTAAACAACTTCCTGTTGTCTTTGCTTGAAGTGTGGGAAAAGAGAAATGTTTTCGAATCCTCTTTCTTTATTTTCTACAGGTTGGCAATTCAAGTGACATTAAAGTCAAACAGGACATTTATACACATGAATCTTTTGTAATCTAGTCTTTCAGGTTTTTCCTCATCGAGGTTTTAAAACGGGTCGCATGTTGGCCCCGTTTTTAGCACTGTGGTCCTGGGTTTGATTCCCAGCTGAGGTCTTTTTGCATGAAGTGTACATGTTCTCCCTGTGCATGTGTGGGTTTTCTTCTGGTTCTCCATCTGGTTTAAGTCTCTGTGTGGATCTGTGTGGCGGTGCCACCAACCCCCATGACCCTGAACAGGAACCAGCATGCATTTGGATGTATGGAATTAAAATGTTCTTACAATTTTTTTGTGTAAAACCTTGGAAAAGGAGCTGCACGGTGGTGCAGTTGGTAGCACCGTTGCTTTGAGCAAGCGGTCCTGGGTTTGAAACTGGGCCAGAGTTTGTTCTCCTTGTGCATGTGTGGGTTTTCTTCAAGAACTCTGGCTTCATCCCACAGTCCAAAAACATGCACGAAGGTAACTGGCAGCTGTAAATGGTCCAGAAGTAACCCCGCCTCTTGGCCCGGTAACTACTAGATACCAGATACTGACTGACTGACCTTGAAAAGGAAAAACTTGGATGTATTGATCTGTATTGATCATTTCAGGATAGTTTTTTCTTCCTGAATTTGGTCTGAAAGGAAACAAGGTTGTTCTGAGATTTTTGCGCTCAGTAACCCGGTTAACAACCGTTAACAATACAAGCCGATGACAATCTCTTTCTCTGCGTTAAACCCTTGTAGCAACATGTTCACGAACACCAGTTGGAGGGATCAATGTGTGTAACTGGACCACAAGAAGATAAAACAAATTTTACTACCACAGCTCTTCAGGCATATGGTAGCCATGTTGGATTTTGAGGGTTGATCAGGAATCTGCAACTTTCTGAGTCACAATTCCACAAAACAATATGATGAAAACAAGTGCAACTGTTGACTAATATTTATTGGTTAAGTTTTAAATACTGAAGAGAAGAAGACTTTCCCATATTAAATATTGTTGCAGTTTCTTATCAGCCTGTTTTATTAGGATCCGTTTATCTGATCCTGTTCTTTGTGATTAAAGATTTAGTGGAAACATTTTAGAGTCTCAAACGTTTGTAACTACAGAGCTGAACAATGAGTCGACATTATAAAAAGCAGGTTCAGATGGGTGTTGTGGTTTCAAACAGAGTTGCTGTCAGGGGGAAGATGCGTGACAGGATGCAGTAGCAGGCGTTCTGTTGAACACTCAGTACCACTGCTCTCAATCTCTTTCATCTTCTCGCTAGACGCACGTCTTCAGCAGCTATTAGCTCATCAGATACTGTCTTGTTACAGACGGACTGCGAGAGAAGGAGCTTCTAACCACTCGGGCGGCAACACAACTCGCTCTGATCGCTCAAATCTGCTTTTTTTTTGTGTGACATTTTCTGAAAAAACATCAACAAGCAGTAATATTAATATTACAGTCTGTTTCCTTTGAACTGATCTTTAGCTGTAAGATGCTGCGTAGCTGTTGGAGCAAATATTAGATGTAATTTTTAAATTCACACATGTTTTGTTGGTATTCGTCCTCCTACAGAGAGTCATGCACCATATCGCTCAATAAAAAAAAGAAAGCTAACATTATTTTGCACTTTTGGCTCGACGTGTTTATTAATACTTACTCCCTCTGTGTGGTTTCAGAACAAGAGCATGTTCGTTTTAAACTCTGCTGCATCGTTCTCGTCTGTACGTTTAGTGTTGGGTGGATCAGTGCACTAACTTTTTCATTATTTCATGTCACAGGGGTTTATTTACACACACACACTAAGATGAGAAGCAATCCGGTGTTCTAGCCTGGATTGGATTCTGTGATGCCTCAGTCACATCTGCTTGTAATCCTGTCATGCATTCTGGGAAAAAACAAAACAAATCCTGTTCTTTCCTCCTTCACAAAGTAGCAGGTGGAATCTTTGAATAAGACGACTGGAGCCATGTGCAGCAGCAGTAACCGAGCTGCTTCAGTAACACACACACACACACACACACACACACACGGGTGTGGGGGTTGATTTACCCGTCTGTGTGTGTGTGATAATTATCTGATCACCCCACTGCAGATGTGTGTGAGCCATTTCTTTCACGAGCCCACGGGCCGGACCCTCCCATCCGGACTCTTAACTCTGTCAGGGTGTTCTGCCTCCAGGTTCAGGGACATCGCCCCATCCGGGACCCTCTCAGTGGGACAGAGTTAAAAATAGCTCAGTGAGTTTGAACATTGAAGACTTTCAGCAAGCGAGGAGACGCTGTCTCTGATTAAACTGCAGAGAAAACAGCACTTGTTCATTTGTAACTGTTAGATAATTGTCTTTTCGAGTTGGTCATAAAGGCCGTGCGAAGCGGTGAAACGCTGCGCTGTCTGTGGAACAAAACTGTTATCTTTGAGGAAAAAAACATGGCTGCATTTATTGTTTTATTTACAATTATTCAATATAATAAAATGATTATTTTACACTCATTATAACAACAGAGGTTTGTTTTAGTATTTGTGAGTTACTGAACACTTTAAACAAATGAAACGTTTAAACATTAACAGCTGATTAGATTTGTGTTATTATGTGTGTCAATAAAAGTTATAAATATATAAATTCTGACCTCATTGACTTGAGACGGATGAGTTACATCACTGTGTTTTCAGAGGTCCCCTGCAGTGTGGAGGCTTTTTAAAAAGGCTTGAATTAGATTTTGACCTCTCAGGAGTAATCATGCAATTACTTCCTCGTTATTTGGGAGAGTAGAGGTGGGCTGGATTGAAGAAATGAAATGAAAGAAAATTAGACATGCTAGGTTAGAGTTTGACTGCGGAACATCGCAGGCATTTCCAAAAGAAAACACAGAATGTTCTCAGGAAAACTTAAACGTCCTGAAATCTTTTTTAAGATCGGTCAGATAATCTAATAACAAAGTGGAAAAAATGTCAAACTTTGTGCCGGAACCAAATACACACAGTTTAAAGTCTGTGAGCTGTGTTGCCCCAAATACTCTCTCATCCATCTGAGTGCTCATTACTTAATCATACGCTTCGTGAGTGTATGAGTTTGATCTCAACCCCTGGAAACTCATCATCATTAATTAATGACAGAATCCGATTCCTTAAGATTTTCAGAGCTGTTTTAAATCAGAACCCTGTTAACAGTCATCATGTTGTATCAGGAGTTATTGTGTTTGTGTTAAAGTCACGTGGAGGAACTGCAGCCTGGTCTAAATAAATCTGGTCTGGAGGAGAAAGAACTGATTTTGTGTCTGTGCTTTGATGTTCTTTTCCTTTTTCTCTCTGCAGCTTGAAAGCTTTAGTGTCAACGGGAGGGAAAAACGTCCAGGCAGCTTGTGACTGGTGAGAGCGACACATTTACTCACATTCCCTCTGATTGTAGTTAATGCGTAACAGGAACTCAAACAGAGCTCATTATTGATGTGTCCTGGGGGTGTTGTGACATTACCGCCCTCTGCTGGACACTAGCAGCTCTGTCCTGTTCTGATGTCCCTCTTCAACCTGCTTCAGGCTCTTCTCCCACCTGGACGACCCTTTCCTGGACGACACGCTGCCCAGAGAGTATGTTCTGTACCTGCGACCCAGTGGACCTCTACTCCAGCAGCTCACACACTTCTGGAAGCAGTCCCGTCTCACCTGCGGCAAGAACAAGGCTCACAACATCTTCCCTCACATCACCCTGTGCCAGTTCTTTGTGGTAACTCTTCTTCTACAACGTGCATGAATCCTTTTCCTCCTTTTTATTTATCCAGATGGAGTTTTTTGCGCAGTGTCAGATCTCAAAGTGCGTGAGTGAGCGTGTGAGGGATTTGTTCCTCTGTAAAGACAAGAAACCACTTCTTCTTCTGAAATAAATCAGTTATTTGCCTTTTTTCTAGTTAACTGCTCTAGTAAACCGTTTGGTTTTTCAGGTCTGGTTGCTGGTCCTAGTTCCTGTTTCTGTCTGCTTGTAAATGAGCTCACCTGCATAAAAAATAAGACCACTTGAACAGTTGTTTTAAATCATATAAATCAGGGGTGCAGATAGGATTTTGAGACTGGGGGGTACCCAGCTGTCAGCCAATGATGGTTAACAAAGGTCTACATAATCAACAATAGCAGTATGTGTTGAAACTATTATTTGTCTGGAAGCCGGTCATCCACCAAAACTTCATGCTTTGAGCAAAATATCTTTTATTTAAACACTTTTGTTCAAACCGAGTACACAACATATTTACATAAAAAACGTGTATAAAGGTAGACATTTACTGTATAGTAGCAAACTATTGAAGGTTTTGAAAACATTTTATCTTTAAAACCAAGAACTACCTGGACTGCAGCACACAGACTGAAAAACATCCACACCATCGGCATTACACTACTGGCCAATTTCTTGCCTGTGAAGCCTGTCACCTTCTCTTGGTGGATATGGCACATGAAAGCATTTGTGCATAACTTACATGTACTTAATTTGACTTAAATTTACAGCAACTTATGTACATAAATGACATTAATTTACATGCAAAGATATGTATTGTCTTGAAACAGACTACATGAAAGAGCCAAAAACGTGGTATGTTCAATTGAACGGCGTGTGTGGCGGAAGTTTGAGTTCGGATCAACATATAATGCCATGGTAAAATGATACGCACTTTGCAGCCTTTCAGATGCGCAACTAAGCTTGCTAGTGTTTACCAGTACATAAGCAGCAGGTACCATATGGGAAGATTAATCCAACTTCCGAGTAAGAGATCGGACTTCATGGCGAAAGATTCTTACTTGAATTCTGGAAATTCCAACTTTTCTGTATAACAGAAATGCACCGTTGGCTGATTAGCACAGGCGCCGGGCTTTTGATGCGCGCTGCGATAGTATTCTGTATTACTGGTGGTTTTTGTCATCCGTGCTGTCTGTAAAAGTGGGGGGGACCGATCAGTCTCACTATGAATCTGAGGGGGACACGTCCCATCTGTCCCCAGTGCCATCTGCGCCCTTGATATAAATCCATTTAGTTAGTTAGCAAGTGTTGCTTCCTTCCATCACAGTACGTGCACTGCCATATAATACTTTAAGAACCAGTGTCAGTACACGTGGGTCTGAAAGTCCTGCTTACTTCCAGATTCTGGTCAGATGTACCAGACTAAAATAAATAATATATTAAGAACTTTAAGCTTTTTATTGGAAAACGCAAATCTAACAACTCAAGCTCTAACTCTTTAAATCTGATCTGACTTGTTTTGGTTCTTTTGGTTCTCAGTGTGCTGACGAGAAGGTGGAAGCTCTGTCTGATGCGCTCCAGACCACCGTGGCCAAGTGGAAAGGTCGCATTCCTATGCCCCTCCCCCTTGAGCTCTACATCTCCGCGACCTTCATCGGCCTCTTCGTGGAGGAGCAAATGGCGGAAGCTCTGAAGAGTTTTGCTGCCGATTTTGCGACTGAAGCAGAATCTAAAGCAGGTTTGATTGTTGAATCTGACTCTATCCAAGTAAAAGTCTGAATGTTTTTAGATGTTTGTTTTGTGCCACAAACATGATCATCTCTTTTGCACCAATATGAAAACAATGATTTATTAAGTAGAAATCTTCCATGAGCACTTTAACCCCGGTATATGAAATTATAACAAGAAAATTATATTTTTCTGAAATGAAACTAGTAATAAAATGAAACTGTTTTATTGTTATGTAATTAAATAGCAAGATTAATAATATAATTGGCACTTCCCACCTGTAGTACTCAGATCCTCCACCAGAGGGAGGAAGGTGGAAGAGTTTAGGGCAGGGGTGTCAAACTCCAGGCCTCGAGGGCCACTATCCTGCATGTTTTAGATGTTTCCCTGTTTCAACACACCTGATTCAAATCCTCTGTATTTCAACAAGTCCTTCAGAAGCCTGTTAACAACTTGTTCATTTGAATCAGGTGTGTTGAAACAGGGAAACATCTAAAACATGCAGGATAGTGGCCCTCGAGGCCTGGAGTTTGACACCCCTGGTTTAGGGTCTTAAAGAGGTTGAGATCTTAGAAACTTACATATAGACATGTGTTTCTTCTCCCCTCATCTAGATGTTTATGTTGAGCCTCATAAGAAGCAGCTTCATGTCACTTTAGCGTACCACTTCCAGGACAGTCACCTTCCAACTTTAGATAAACTGGCCAAAAATATAGGCGTGTCTTCAGGTTGTGACTGGCTGGCCGTGCTCCTCTCCAGAGATATCCGCTTCGCAAACCACGAGGTAAACCAAGAAACGATCACTTCGTCACTTCCACTGTGAACTCCCACTCTCCTAAACGCTTGTCGACCACGTTTCTCTTGTAGACGCTTCAGGTGATGTACCCGTACACGCCTCAGAATGACGATGAGCTCGAGCTGCTGCAAGGAGACTTCATCTTCATGTCTCAGGTGGAGCAGAACACTGCCAGCGAGGGCTGGTTGTACGGAACCTCCCTGGGCACGGGGCTGTCTGGCCTGCTGCCTGAGAACTACGTTAGCCGTGCCGATGAGTCTGACACATGGGTAGTTCATGGGTAAGTCACATGATCACGACAGCAGCTGTGTTGTGTAAGACTCTATAGATAAATAAAGCAGAGTTCTTTGTTTTTGTCTGATCTCCAGGTCCCACTCGTTTCTCAACTGTGCCTCTCCTTCTACCTCCGGTAGCTCTGTGGGCGGGCTGTTATTTGATGGACACTTAAATGACAGTCTGCTTGACAGTCTGATGGATCCTTCCAGCCTCGCTGGCCTCTGTCCTCCCATGCAGGTATGTAGAAACATAAAAGCCTGAGTCAAGGTAACTGTTCATGATCTGAGCTGCTCAGTCTGTCTGTAAGACCCACAAATATAAAAGGACTTTCCCTCTAAGGTGTCAAGGCCAGCTGGTCCGCCCTCGCTGTCCAAGATGAGGCTGTTTGTGTGTCGCCATGGTGAGAGGATGGATGTGGTGTTTGGTAAACACTGGGTCACTCAGTGCTTTGATTCCAAAGGTTGGCACACAGAGAAGATTACCTTACACAAGCTGACATGTTACTGTTTACCTTCTGTGTTTAATTCTTTTGAACGTTGTTCAGGTCGATATATACGTTCTAATCTCAACATGCCGTCCAACCTACCAGCCAGAAGCGGTGGTCATCGAGACTACGATAAAGATTGTCCAATTACTGTGTTTGGCTCCACCCAGGCCCATTTAGTAGGTCTGTGTGTTTCATGTTTAAATAAAATGTTCAAATAAAAACATGTCGCCTAAAAATGAGACGCATTTGCGTTTCGGTTCATTTCAGGTGAAGCTCTGTTAGAAAGTCACACCAGTGTCGACTTTGTTTACTGCTCTCCTTCTCTTCGCTGCATCCAGACTGCTCAGCACATCCTGCAGGGTACGACCTCTTTGTTTATCTCAGGTGGCGCCAAGCATCCAAATGTGTTCTGCAAGGTTTCAGATGAGTCTTTCTCCTTTTAAACCTGTTCTAGGTCTCAAGCTGGAGGCAAAGACAAAAATCCGGGTGGAGCCCGGTTTGTTTGAATGGACCAAATGGGTTGCAGGCACGTCGTTACCCACCTGGATCCCACCGGTGGAGCTGGCAGCTGCTAACCTGAGTGTGGACACAACCTACAGGTCGGCAGCTCCTGCTACACCGCAGTGTTTCATCTTTTGATGCAACATGATATAATGTGACTATCTATCTGTCCCCAGACCTCATGTTCCAGTTAGTAAGTTGATGGTGTCAGAGACCTACGAGACCTACATCAGCAGGAGCTTCCAAGTGACCCGCGAGATTCTGGCTGAGTGCAAAAATCTGGGTAAATTCAAATAGTTTCAACTCAAAACAGTTTGTTTGAAACTGTGTAAATATTTATGGGGTGTATTTTCATGTTTTCCACCTCTTCACACAGGAAATACAGTCCTGATTGTGGCTCATGCTTCCTCCCTCGAGGCTTGCACTCGCCAGTTACAAGGTCTCAGTCCTCAAAACTCCAAGGACTTTGTCCAAGTTGTTCGAAAGGTGGGTTCTCTGCTTTCACTGCATCCTCTCCAGCTCCCATCCATTCTGCATTTCTAACAACAAGCACATCTGTCTGCCGTGTTTTCAGATTCCTTACTTGGGTTTTTGTGCTTGTGAAGAATTGGGAGAGACAGGCGTGTGGCAGCTGGTCGACCCCCCCATCCTGCCTCTGACACATGGACCCAATCACAGTTTCAACTGGAGGGAGATGCTAATGCAGGACTGAAGGACACTGTTTCTCTTTTCCTTTTTGTTTATTTGTATTTTTTTCAGCTTGAACTGCTGAAATCTTATTTATTTTTATCTCTTTTTAGAATTCCACTCAAACTATTAAAAGGAAAAACACACTCTGGCTTCCATCGAAGACTTCAAGCAAAAAACTTTTAACAAGTGTATTAATATGGTGTTTAGACGCACCGCTCAGGAAGGAGATGAAGGTCACAGCTACAGTTTGGACGATACTTTGTCACCTGTCTTTTTAACGGGACGCGTATTTGTGAAGGATTTAGAACAAACAAATTGTTTAAAAATGTGATGAATCAAGATTTCTGTGTATCCTGCAGAGCAGGTCTGCAGCCCCCTGCTGGGGCAGAGGGGAAGTGGGAGGTGAAGTGCTCCATGACTTTCTCACACACTGTGACTAGATTGAGCTCAGAAAGACTCGTACTGCTAAGATATTTTCCGTGTGTCGGAAACGATTATTAACTTGTAGCGACACCCCCTTATAAAAAAGCACAACAGAGAGGTTGACAATCAGAGAGGGGAGCGCTGACCGTCGTTGTTTTTGGTGCTGAGGGCGGTAGTTTTATTAAACTCTGTAAAACATCATATCAGTTTCTTCTACTGTAACAGCCCAGACGAATATTTTAACCTTCTTGTAAAGCTGCAGATCAAGAGTTAATACAGAGAAACCCAAGCTGACGAGGCAAAATGAAATAATTCTATTCAGAATAATCACTGGTTTCTCAATGTGCCTGAATTATTATTATTTCTGTTGCTAATTTTTTTTAAAACCTCCAAAACACCTTGCTTTGCATTTCATATAGTTTTTTTTGTTACGACAGAAGTTTAACATGCTGACTGCTTTTACCAGTTCTTCGCTGTATTTGACTGAAAATCTGTTCATATTCTATAAATGAATTAAAGCACACTTGTGGAGATGTGAAAACATTCCATGTATATGTTGTTGAAACGTGTCGATCTCGTCATGTTAGAGAACAAACGGAGTGCTGAGTGAATCCTCAGATGATTGTAGAACATAAAAGACTGTGACATGTGGAACAGATTTGATGTTCCTTTAAAGAGGCCATTTCATACACATTTCAGGACTTTGCGGTTATTAAGTATTAACCTGTAATATGAAACATTTTATATTTAAAAAACGTCAGGAAACACTGATTAACAGATCTTTCAATCTGTCTGCATTAAAATTCGGGTGGTTCCGGCTCCTTCCGTCAGGCTGCTTTAGCTGCTTCGTCAGCAGCTCGTTCATATTCATTTTTCGAATTTACTGGACTCTGATTGGCTAACAAACTAGCCTATGAGAGCAAGGTATAATGTTTCCTGCCCTGCTGTGCATGGCATCGTCAGACGTCGTGTCTTTCTGTTTGCTACGTTATGCTACAGCTGAATACAACTAAAAAAAAAAGAAAACTTATTTATTATTTTATTTTATTCTTTTTTTTTACCGTGCTTCCCCTGGCATCACTCGTTCTGTGTTCACCTCTGTATACATCTGTTGGCTCTGTGTACATACCACTATATATTTTGTATACTGTTCTACAATAAAAAAAAAAAAAGTTATGCTACAGCTTTTAGCCAGCAGCATGCTAGGCGTGGTTTCAACTGCGGGAGCTGAAGAATACTAACGAACAAAGGAGTTGTGATGAAACAGATACAGGCCGTTCAAACTCGGGAGAACTCGGGTTTTATCGCCACCTGCGTAGTTTGAGAGATTAAAACTGAAAGAGAAGTTGTTGACCTGTTTTCACACCCACTATGAAGGTAAGAACACCTGTGGAGCTAAAATATTCAACAGAAACCTCAGAAAAACTGTTTTTAATGGAAGGGCCTCTTTAAAAGTTCTGGAGCTCGATCCAGAAGAAAACCACTGAGTGATTTTCATCACTAACTAATAATGATACAACAAAGGTGAATATAAATCCCAATATGAAGGAACTGAGGTGCCTGATGGAGGTCTGAGCTCTACGAGTGATATTTTAAATTTTCTAATCTTATTCATGTAATAAAATATTGAAGGACAAACCTGTTGAGCTGCTACGAAAACAAAAAGAAAAAAAAATCCCAGATATAATAATTTGATAAAACATTTAAATCTTTATATATTTGTTGAACATTAGCCTCAGTGTTAAGGTTGTTAGTTCAGACAACAAGTCACATTTTAATCTCATCTGTAGTTTCGGTCGTTACAGAAAGGTTTTTCATAAACACTTAAAGCAAAAATCAGAACAAACTAAAGCAAATTTAACCCAAATCATCTGATTTTCATCCATTCTTTAGTTCCTGTTCAGGGTCGCAGGGAGCTGGTGTCTCCCTCCAGCTGTTACTGAGAGGCGGGGTCACACCTGGACAGGATAGACAACGATATAAACACAAACTCACACCCGATTTAGAGTCTCAGGAAACCAAACATGCATGATTTTGGGATGTAGAAGGAGAAAACCCACATGCAAACTCCACACAGAAAGGGTTTCGAACACAGAACCGTCTTGTTGTGCTACCAACTGTACCACCGTGCAGACTACAGACTCTGTAATAATTTACAAAAAGGTAAGTAATCAATGTTTTTAGTTTCCAGAAAAAAATTAAAGTTTTAGCTCATTTTGTTTATGTCTTTTAGTTAAAATATATTTAAATGAACATTTTTCTATAAGATATGATTTAATCTTCCCGTTTGTTTAACAGACTTAACTCACGTGTTTATCTACGTAAACCAGGTTCTGGAAGCTGAAAAAGTTTCCAATAGATTTCCTGCCATAGTTTCACTTGGATTATGAGATGGTTTTGTTTTGAAATCCCCCCACGACTCGTCTGAGACTGAAAAAAATCACAAAAAATATCATTATATTATTATTGTTGCTACTTCAATTTATAGAACACACTCCCGTATTTTAGTTTTGATTTATCAGTAACGACAGTATAATATTAATTTTCTTTTTTTTTTTGAGTCTCTTTGAAAACATCTGGGGATTTTAGGATTCAGCTGAATTCTTTTAGTTCATTTGAAGAAAAATCTCCATGCTAAAGGGGAAATAGTCTCTGTACAGCACTTCAAATGTAATATTAAAAAAAAATACAAATTCTTTAACAGGATAAAAAAAAACACACACACACAGTAAACCTACTTTTGAACTGTTTGTTATTTTGAGCAGCGTCCTCGTCTCAGACGTTTGTCGGGGGGTCGAGTTCCACCACAACAACATAACTGACCCTGAGCATATTTAGCCTGTTGGTGTCCGTCACCCTCAGTCTGCTGTTTCTGGTCCAAACCCGGTCCAGTTCATTACACCCCCACACTGATCCCTCAGTATTAAAACTGGAGTCAAGCGAGTCCTGGTCCTTCTTAAATCCACCACCTGTTCTTTAGTTTTTGCTCCATTAAGCTGCAGACAGCATGTGATAAAGTGTCATTACTGTCCTGCACCTCGTCTCTCACATCCACCAGGACACACAGTGTAAATAAAACCAGAGGAAAACACTAGGTGGCGCTATCGACCAATGAGCAACCCCTCAAACTGTGAGCCAGCAGTTAAAGTCCCGGGCATGACATCATATTAACGATTGCTTCAGATTTTACTTTTTCATTTAAAGCCAAAACGGGAAAAAAAATATATTTACACTCGATTCTTTATCATCCTTCCAAATTTATAGTGTTCCATCTCACATAACGTTCCTGTTGTGAAGGAAATACGTTTCCCATTACAGACGACACATTTAATATGTAGTTTGTTCCTGCTGAGAAGCTTCAGCAGTTACATGTTTTTTTTATTTCATTTGATGCCAAGTCATGTTCCAATATGTTTACACTTTTTTTTTTTTTACAAAGCATTTCTTGAAGGTGAAATATTTTGATTTAGGTAGAAAATTGAATCAGTTTGAGGAACTACAAATGATTGATAATATGAAATGATAATGGTATCTGTTTGATTAGAGTTAATTTAACTTAATTTAAGTTAATTATTCCCTAAATTGATATTAACTCACTAACTAATTATTAGGTTTTTTGCAAGTTATTATTGAAAAATTACACATTTTATTCAAACTGTTAAGCTCCAGCTTCATTTGTCACATTTAGCCTCGAATCTTTTATCCTTTTAAACTAAAGCTGTAATTTATACAATAGAAGATTAAAATAATTCACACTTAAGCTATTATTATCAATACAATTAGCATTTTTATTACAGATGTTCTGATTAGCAAACATCAGCTTGTTCTGGAGGATAACTCATATTAAAAAACATGGAGATTTAAATTGGGTTCATGTTTACGTGAACTGGATTTAGACACAGTCATTCAGGAAGGTCTGTAAAGTCGCTGTTTTTTTAAAGAGGCTCCTTGTTGGTAAAGATCTGTGTCGAAATCCCAGAATGTTCAGGAACTGTAACGTAGAAGGTTTAATTCAGATGTTACAAACATCTAAAGGAACCGGATCAAGTGTCTCTGGTCGGAACCAGCTCCCGTCACATGAAGGATTTACAGGTTCATTTTCTTGATTTGTTGAATTTAAGAGAAAGTGTTGTTACTTCATGTTGATGGGTTGAATGTGGGTCTTAATAATAACATCAAATAATATAATATAATAATAATAACATGAAATAAGATCACATAAATTGTGTAAGAGAAATTCTAGATTTGGCAATGTTCAGTGGGATGAGAGACGTTTCATTAAAAAATAAGTTTGTTTAATATCTTATTTTCCTTAAACTATTACAAAATGCAGTTTAATATTTTCTGGTGCAGCTTTTCTATGTCAGAGCTGCACCTCTTGATTAATAATGAGGTTGGACAAATCTGTCACGAGTCAGTGAATCCTGTATATATGTTATAAATACAACAGCTCAGGAAGGAGGACGCGTGAAGCGAGAGGTCAAACGCAAGTAGAATCCTGACTGAATAAAACAGCAGAACTTTATTGAGTCACATCAACTTTCAGTTGCATTAGTGTTTAATTCTGCCTCAAATCAGAGCCAGATTTTTGATTATTGCTAAACACTTCTGCTTTCTCCCAAGTGAAGACATTTCTGAAAAACTGGGTTTTTCAGAAATTGGGCAAGCGAGAGCTAGCATGACCTGTTTGAGACCTGTGTTAGCCTAAGGAGGGCTTTGATTGATTGTCTTCTAAAGGTTCTCCTTGTGCTTCTTTTCTGTAACTTTGAAATATTATAATCTTCATAATGGGCGTTGAAATGAGATTTTCAGCTCAAAGACACACAAACACAAGTTGAAATGTCCATTTTTTTCCCAAAGTCTGATCAGAGAAAAGCTTTAAAATCTATGTTTAACTTCCAGAAGTGACAGTTTCACGCAACAAAATTAAGATTTGATTGTTTACTTTAACTGCTGCAAAGATGTTAAAGAATAGGAAATGACTTTTCTTTATCAGGTTAAACAAACAAGCCCATTCTGATAAAAAGCAGCTCCATGACAAGCTTCTAGAGTTCTGTTTAGTATTTAGAAAAACTGATGGAAACTGTAACTTCTGAGTCGCTCTCTGAGTCTTTGAGCTGTTTGGAGCGAGGGAGGGGAGTCACAGGGAGGAGGGGGTAGGTGGAGTAAGGCTGGAGTCCTGCACAAGGGGAACACTGGCAAAAGGAGCCGTTTCATGCAGACTCGTCTCTTTATGCTTCTCTCTGTAATCCCTGAGAGTCTCTGTGCACCTGTGTGGCTCAGCTCTCTGGTTTCTCTCATTCTTCCAAGTTGTTTATCCGTGTTGTCATGTTGAGAAGAGCTCGTGTTTTAGAGCAGCACCGGACCTGGTAGACTTATAATAACAGAAGCTCAGAGCGACTTTGGAGAGTTGAGGAATAAACCTGCTTTCTGCTGGAATCAAGAACTGACAAGACGACTTGGGTGTGAAACGGTAAGTTACTCTAAAACAGCTGAAGAGACTTTCACTTGTTTGTTTTCAAACTAAAAGTTTTTACCTTCTTGTGGAACTTTTTTTAAAACCAGACTGCTGAACTGAACAGCAGCAGCGCAGATACAGTTGTGAGTTGTGTTGGATCTTTGTGTGTGTGTGTGTGTTGTCCAGACTCAAGTCTTTGCCTCTCCCTTAGAGTTTTTTTTTTTGTTCTGTCGTGATCATTTGTACAGACACCTCACGTCTCCAGAAATAAACACACACACACACACACATATTGCAACACACACAAAGCAACAGGACGGTGTTGCATCTTTACTCCAGAGCAGACGGATTCAGTTCTGCTGATTCAGGCTGCAGCAGCTGATTTGGAAACCATCTTTTAGTGGAGGTTAGATTAAAACCAGATGAACATCTTGAGTGTTTGTGGTGCATCAGCTGACTCTGGAGCTTTCTCTGTGTGTTGTGCATTGCAGGAACTCATCGTTGCCATGCAAAGATTTGTGTGCATGTGGTGATGATGGGTGGACACACATGCAGGTGAGGCTCCAGAGCTTTTCTAGAAGTAATGAGTAAAAGAAGAAACACACGATACAAAGAAGCTGCAATGCAGGTCGTCCAGGTCCAGAAGCAGTAACGCAGCCCCAGACCATCATGCTACCACCACCATGTTTGACTGTCAGGTTTATGTTCTCAGTAGGACAGAAAGTCCCACTTTTGTCTTATTCCACAGAAAAATTTCCCAAAAGTTTCACGGTTAATCAACATATTTTAATAAATTTGAGATGTTCTTTTTGGTCAGCAGCAGTTCAGGTTTTGAAACTTTCTCATGGAGGCTGTTTCCCCCCATTCCTCTTTCTTATTGACCTTGAACTGAGACCAGCGAGATCTACAGAACTTCACATGCTGTTCTGGGTTCTTTTGTGGCCTGAATGAGTCATTGATGAGCTCTTGGAGTATTTTTGGTTGACCGGCTGCTGCTGGGAAGGTTCCATGTTTTCTCCATTTGTAGTTAATGACGCTCATTGAGTTGTCTTGGTAACATTTTCATTCACTGACTATGTTTCTCTTCGGTTCTTGATTAGGGATCAATAACTTTTTTCAAATTAGGCCTGACTGGTTTAGATAAATAAAATCATCCTTTTGAGAATACATTTTTAATCTTTACACAAATAATGTTTTATATTTGATGCAAAACATAAAAAAAGGCAAAAAACAGAAAAAATGATCCTTTTTACAGCGCTGTATATTGACAGAGGTGATTATTAACCTAAAGCAGGTGTGACGTTCAATAAAGAGAAAAGTGTATGTTTGATTTTATTCTGTTGTTTATGATCCATGCAGCAGTTTGTGGTTAACAATTTGTCAAACAAACTGCCAAATCTGCCTGGCTTCTTGTTTAAAGACAATAAAATGAACCACTGTTTACCAGATGTTGTGCTAGCTTAGCACGTGAGCTCTGAACAGAGACAACAGCTCGTGTTCATGAATTTTTTTAATCGAATCAGATGAATGAATTTCATGGATTGTACAGAATTAGCATTAGTTAAGAGATTTTGTTTTAAAAAGCCTGAAGCCAGAGAGCTGAAACAGAGCTAGTGATGATTAGATCCAAATTCTAAAGATCTGGCAGCAACATGTCACATCACAATCAAACAGATGTGCCAGAAGAAAAGCAACTTTTAATTTCACCCTAAATGTGTCTGATTAGCTTTTGTCACAATGCGATTAAAGCAGCTCAAGCATTAAGTTCTAGTATCAATTAACCTTTATTGAAAACACAATATTATGCCATTAAATTAAATTAATTAGAACACAATTCTAATACTTTTTATTTGTGTTTCTGTGTATACGCATTATAAAACACCCTGGGGACGTGTGTTTTTATGATTCACATTATATTTGAGGTGGTATGTCAGGATGAAGTAGGCAGGTGATTATCAGAGCTGATGAAATCCGGATCTTGTTTCATAAAACCTCGTGAGGTTAAGCTCACTGGAAATGGCTGAACTCTCGTGAGTTATTCAGTGTGAAAGTGCACGTGTCGTCCCGGGATATCCTGCAGGAAAACAGATTCAAAACGCTTTTCTGCATCATTATTCTATATGTCTCATGTCTATGCTTTCCGAAATATTCACCAACATCACATCAACATCCAAGAATTAAACATCTGTGTGATAGTAAGAGCAAAAACAGGTGGGGTGGTCTTTTATTTTGGACTCACGGGATATCGGCTACCGTTAGCAACAACAGAAATATGGTAAATAGATACATTAATAAAAAGATGGTGGTGCTTGTTGAAAAGAGAACAGCGTGTTTCGGTCTCTGCATGCTTCACATACTTAGCTGCTGACCTCTGTAGAAAACAACCAGGCTTGAAGGTCACCGTGCCAAAGCCAGGAGCTGGGGTGGTTTTTTAAACCCGGTGCTTTTCTGGAACTGTAAACTGGTTATTATTGCAGATTCTTATTATTTTATTATTATGGGCTAAATAAATTTAGTTATCATTAGAAGTAATAAGGCCCGATTCTTAGTTTTCTCAGGAAATCTTTTGTTTTTCTAATGACGGGAAAAATGAAAGGCTCATGATCTGCATTGAGAGTGAAAGTTAAGCGTGGGCAGCAGGTGGAAGGACGTGACAGAAAAGCCATTTTCCTGCTCGAACTGGCAGGCGACTTTAGATTGAAAAGACGGTCTCAGTGCAATGATCACAAACCGTTTCACTAAACGGTTTAGAGTAATCCCTAAACAAGCCAAAGAGGAATTAGTAGCAGTGAAAACCTCTGCTTGGCTGGTTGCATAAAAAGGACAAACTCGTAATGAAAATAAATGTTTTTTTTTTTTTTTTTTTAAAGAAGCGGCCATGGATGTCACAGCTTCACGTTCACATTTTAAAAATTACTTATTTAACCAGAGAACTGCAGGACGGCTGCTAGAAGCAAAGAGTTATTAAATGTTTGGCACAGAACACAGGAACAGACTTTTAAAAACAAACGCAAACTTTTATGTTTATATTGAAGTAGATTATTACATTTACCATTATCTTGGTTTCCTTCTGCTTGTTCCTGCAAATTAAAACATGCAACTTGCAGATTTTTCTCTTTAATCGTGTCACAGTGTCAAGAAATGAGCAGAGACGATCCGTTTTAACCCATTTAACTATTATTTCTTTGCTCATATCGGATATCCCCCTCCTAAAAGGAAGGACTCTGATAAAATAATTCCTGGTACGCCTACCAGACCACACGCTTTCCGTCAGCTGTAAGTTATGAGCTCTGTGCTTCCCCTTTTCTCCCCTCGCTTTGCCCTTTTGATCCCTTCTCGTGTCTATTTTTTCTCTCCTTTATCTTCAGTCTTCTTCTTCCTTTTCTGTTCCTTCCTGTTCGACGTGTTGTACGTGGAACAGTAAAACCAGTAACTCATCGGCTGCAACTGTTGGCTTGGAAACGAAATTGCACAAAAATCGGTAAATTTTCAGTCAGGATCAGTTTTATATCTGGTAAGGTCATGTTTTTTGTCTTAGTTTAAACTACTAGAGTCATAATTGACTCTTATTTTAGTCACAATTTGGTCATCAACCCATATTAAAATTGCATCTTGTTTATAAAACTGGGAATATATTTCTTCTTGTTTTTGTGTGAATGTGAAGTCAAACTGGAACATCAGACGTTTAAAGAATTTCTCATGAAGAAAGCAACAGATTCTGTTCTTATCTATCCAAATTTGCCTCCTCACTCAAAACAAGAGTTCTTCTTCTGCTTTGACTTGCAGCCTTTTTGTCTGTTGTCTCTTTGGCACCGCCGCGGTGGATCAAACACATGTACTGCAGCAAGATCTGGGCTGCAGCATCATGTCAGGCATCACAGCAGAATGGTAAGATGAGAAAAAGATTTTGTTGCTGCACTGAAATCATCTTCCTAAAACACACGAAAAAAAAAAAAAAAAAAGTTAGGATTTTATTTGATATTTTATTTCTATCATAGAATGATGATTGTGTTTATTTGGATTGGGTTAAGAACTTTTTCTGGCAGTTTGGCCTCACTGCGTCAGCTGATGGCGGTTTCTAAGAAATCTGGGGATTGACTAGAAAACGTAATGAAAATAAGCAACACGTCATTCAGGGTGTTGGACGGCTTCTACAATTACAGCTCCAAGGACATATCCAGATGTTGCTCCTCAGATAACACATGAGAGAGCTGCAGAGGAGAAGGTCACAGGGAGCATCCTTATTAAAACTTGTAGTTCTGTTCTGGACTCCAGCTGGTTGGATCAACACACTAAAGCCTTGCAGTGTGCGGTTGGCTGTTCGTCCTTCTGATCATATTTTAATCCACCAGGGAAGAAAAAAGATGATTGTCAATCTCATTGTAGAGAAATATGTTAAATTCATCTTCCAGGAAGATGTTTGACTAATAGATGCACCATGGAAACGACACAGGAACCATGAACGTCCCATTTTACACAAACTCGTGTTTCTGAATAGGAATAAAAACCAAAATTAACAGTTAAATTTACAATATAAATGTAATTTTTGTGGAACAAACTCAGCTGCGTGTGATGATTTACTCATTTTATTAATGTTGATGCTAGTTTTGTTCTAACAGCCAGTGGTTTCTATAACAACAAGAAATTTTACATTTGTTCTGTAACAGAAAGTTTTATTATCTTGGACACGTTATCCGCTGAGGCCCAAATCACAGATTAACGTGGTACAAATCTCTCTGTAAGAATGTCTTCAAGTAAATCAGTCACGGAAAACCAAACACAGACCCATCTAACACCCTGAGGAGACTTTTTTATTTTTATTTGTACACTTATTCTTCACATTTTTCAAACTTTTTATTATTTAAATTGTAACTGGTTAAATTAAGATTTACAAAAATTAACTTCGTTTAATTTCAATTTAGCACATTTTTCATTATTTTTAAAATCAGCAAAATAAGGCAGATCGATTCAGTAAAGAAATCCAATTTTTTTTATAGTAAAATCCAATCAGATTTTACTCAATTGAATTTTTCCGTGTATAAAAACATGAATGTGAACTACGTGGAAGGTAACTGTCTCATTCATACTGAAGGCAGCATCTTTTTTTAACCTTATCTGGGTTTTTTTTTCCCTTCAGTACTTGACATTATTGCACTCAGCTCTGTTCTCTCAGTCACACACTGATATGAAGGGTAAATGAGGGGGGTGAGGGGGTTGCAGGTGTCGGTGTCCTGCCCAAGGACTTTGACATTTTGACACTTCAAGCTTCAAACTCCCAGAAACCTTTTCAGGTTCGTTGCTGCTCCTAGTCCAACATCTGTACAGATGTTGTTGATCCTTTTCTTCTACTCGGTCACGATGAGACTTTTAATTGTGGTGAAATAAGCACGATCCGCTTTGATGAGTGTCTGATTCAAATATCATTCTGTTTTTCCTGAAAACCAGAGTAAATAAATAGATGACAGTGAACATACATCTTTAACTTCCGCACGTTAAAACGCTTGTCGTGTCACTAGTTTATTCATTTTCTGAGAGGATCAGTGTTATTTATCAATTTTATAACGCCAAAGCAACAACAGTTTGTTTAATGTTCAGGTGGATTTTAGGTGTGATAGAGTTTAATGACCAATAGCCAGAGTTAAAAAAGGACGCAGGTTGAAGAGCAGCAGTATTTTCCGTCTGGGACGGCGACGTGGTTTGAATTTAATTGGCTGCAGCTGTTTCACTCTCTGCCTTTGAATTGTGTGCACGTTCTTTGTGTGCATTAAGCAGAAGTAAATCCTACACTTCTGTATTTTGCAGCATGTAATGCTTTGTGTTTCTCTCTGCATTTTTTGTGTGTGTGTCAAGGATGTACACACGCACACGCTCGTACAGCTTGTTCCTAACGAGCGGCGAATGGAACACTGAAGGAACAACTGGTTCCTGTGTGTCTCTCTCTTACTTTAAGAGCGAGCCCTGCTACCTAGTTAAACAAAAGGGCCTCCATGTTGGTCCTCTAGATAAACACACTTTCCCTGAGAAAACATGGACCCAGTTACACTTTAACCTGCTCGAGGAGGCCTCAGCCACATCCTCTCGGACAGTTCAGCTCGAACTGGGCTTCAGTTCAGACTCGCTCTGAGAATCATGCGCTGCACATGAAACCGCTGGTCTGTCAGACAATGGAGCCTTTGACAGCCGTGCCCCCCCAAATCCCCCACCCACTAACCCCTCCCATGTCCACAGTACAGTCAGAGCACTGTCTCTCAAGGGCTTGGATGTCACTCCCCGTCTCTGTTGTGCTCCCCCGGAGCTGACCAGCTGGCTTCTGGGGATGTGAAAGCATCAGCACAGAGGAGCTACAGTTCAGCTCCGACTAGCCAGCAGCAACCGAGGCCTACAGAAGCTCTCCGATAAGATCCGTCACTTATCAGGAACTAAACCACATCAATAATCTCAGCTTTGGCTGTTGCTGCTTTCACATCAAAATGCTATTTCAACCTATTTGAAATGTGTTTTTATGTAAGAGTAAAACATAATTCACATTTTACTGATCTTATTTAAGTTGGAGAAGTAGAGTTTATCTCCAGCAGGGCTCCACAGTTGTTTCATAGTTGTTTATGTGGGTTATTTTATAAACTTTACACCTCTGTCAGTTTGCATGGAATTTTATGGTTATGTAAAGGTTGAAGCATCACCGATGGGATTAGCAAAACGCAGCACTTCTGGTGCATTTAGGAGAAACAACCGGCAGGAAATTCTCAGTATTTTTGCAGAAGATTAAATGCTTTGGGAATTTGATGAATCAATGTTTGCACAAACAGCTGTGAAATCCTGCTTTAAGATGATAATTCCCATTTAGCTCGTTACTCCCATTGGAGATAAACTTTATTTCTCCAGACTGAGGCTATTCAACAAGCCATCTGCAACTATTTGTAACTTTTATACATTTCAAAATATCCCAATAAAGAAAACAGATTTTTCCCCACAACTTGCAAGAATGAAATAAAAGAAAATGAGCATGTTCAGTTACAAAGTAAACACAGGTTTTAGTGAAACTTGGAGCCGTCGGCGGCGTGAGGTTTTACTTACAGTCAGAGTGAGATACTTAACTGAGGTTTACATAGCCTGAACCGGTTTCAACATTTCACACAATGAATAAAGGATGAATCTTCTCCGTAGATAGTGAATGTAAATATGCAAAGGATAGTTTTTATCTGATGGTGTATTTATGTTGAGCTGCCACCTCCCCCAGGCTCAGCAGCAGTCATGTAAACAGACAGCGCTCCAGAGGAATGCTGGACTCTGTGACCTCCAGCTCCGAGTGCGGTTACAGTGCACTGAGTTCAGCTGAAACAGCCCGCCCCATGCTGCGCCTCCCCACTGCTGTGCCTCACCCTGCCCCAGCCTGAGGCCCCTCAGAGTGGAAAAAAACACACCTCTTTCACTCAGCACCACGACCTCGTCATATATACATATACATACATATATATATATACATACGAGAACACACGTACGCACACTGGCTCCCTTTTCCTCTCCTCACAGCTGTCACAGCTGCACGTTCCTGTTGTTGGTGCAGCATAAAGCTTTAAATAGCAAGAAACACTTCACTGAACTCCACTTATTATTCCAAAATAATAAATTATTTTATGATTTTTTTTTTATTGAAATTGATTTCCTGTCCTCAAACTGGAGGACAGATCTGTAGGCCTGTTATTTTTCGACAACACGTCCACGTGGATATATTTACTCTTTTTAAACTAAAATATTTTATGTATGTTTTCTGATCGATTTAAAAAATAAAATAGAAAGGCATGGAAAATGGAAAAAGCAAGCATCATGGAGACACTGCCATCTGCTGGCTCATAAAATGAGGGGATGGAGCAGGTCAGTGGGGCGGGGGCTCAAATTTAAAATAATTACATGTTTAGAAATAAAATGGTTCAATAGGATAAAAAAGACTGATGAAAATAATTAGCTACATTGTTGAAAATAGATTTGGATAATAAATGTTTCTTTTTCATATCATTCATGTAATTTCTTTCATTTATTTTAGTCATTTCAAATGAGCTTTTCTTCATTGCTATTCTTTAAATCAGTGGTGTGAAATAAGAGTCACAATCCTGCATGTTGTAGATGCTCGTCCTCTTCAACACTCCTGATTCAGATTCACTACAAGTCCTGCAGAAGCCTGTTAGCAACACCTGAATCAGGTGTGTTGAAGTGGGGAAACAACATGGAGTCGCTCACCTCAGGGTGCAGCTGTGAAATCTTGGTCCAGAACTTTAAATGATCAACTGAAAATTTGGGAAGAATTCAGCATTTGAAAGCTACTACTAAAGCCTGGACACACCTGTTGAAGAATCAGGTGTAAAAAACTACAACTATTGTTGTATTTTTGTACAGTAAAGAAAATATACAAAAGTTCATTTGATTAGAGGCTGTATGTTTAACTGTATTTTGAAGTTTTGAAGTGAACAGTTTTCTTTGTAAAGTTTGTGTAATTTGACGTCATGATCCTAAAGCAGGTATATTAGAACAGCTGGTGAGTGAGTAGAGGATTGTTTGTCCTCGTGTCCCACCTTAAACACCACAAAGCAAGTACAGAAAATTGTTTAATAAATTGCACTATTTTCCTGATTATTTAATTATTCTACAAATTTTCACTCACATTTATCCCTCTTGACATTTTCTTAATAATTTCCCCTTTTCTCTGACTGATTTGTAAAGATATAATCTAAAATAAATTTTTTTAGTGCCAATCATTCCAGCAGCAGGTTGTGGAGTCACGCAGGCTCGGGTCACATCTAACAAAGTACTGAGAGACAAAGTAACTGTAGAATGAAAGATGCTGATATTGTACAGGGATATCCCTGATGTCGCACCTTTAACGTCCCATTAATGAAATGAGTTAGTCTCCTCATGAAGAGCTGATTTAAAACATGAGGTTGAGCATCATGGTTTGTAAATCTTACGTGTGCTGTGCACACGACACAGAACACACGCACAAACCCACACACGATCACAGATAGCGGTTCACGGGGAAAACGAGGAGCTGTCTGGTGCCATAGCAACCAATGCGGATCTCCCACCCCGCTCAAGCATCAAAGGGAACAAAAAGCAGACGTAGTAATGACTGACTGACAAGAGCTGAATGAGATCTGTCTGTCTGTTAATATGAGTGGTCAAGTCCAAGATTGTAATCAAGGATGAGGTAAAAATTTAAGATTATTAAAAAAATCAGAATATCAGAGCTTGGATGATAAAAAGGGAAAAGTGATGGCAAAGGAGAGCAGTGACGTTCTGCAAGTGGATAAAGAGAGACTGTCTGAGGATGCATGTCTGTCTGATGAGCCTGAAAACACAGTTGCTGCTGCTGCATGCACCAGCTTCATGCACCAGCCTCATGCACCAGCCTCATGCACCAGCCTCATGCACCAGCCTCATGCATTAGACTCATGCATCAGCACCATGCACCAGCCTCATGCACCAGCACCATGCACCAGCCTCATGCACCAGCCTCATGCATCAGCCTCATGTATCAGCCTCATGCACCAGCCTCATGCACCAGCACCATGCACCAGCCTCATGCATTAGACTCATGCATCAGCCTCATGCACCAGCCTCATGCACCAGCACCATGCACCAGCACCATGCACCAGCCTCATGCACCAGCCTCATGCACCAGCACCATGCACCAGCCTCATGTATCAGCCTCATGCACCAGCCTCATGCACCAGCACCATGCACCAACCTCATGCACCAGCCCCATGCCCCAGCACCATGCACCAGCCTCATGCACCAGCACCATGCACAAGCCTCATGCACCAGCCTCATGCATCAGCCTCATGCACCAGCCTCATGCATCAGCCTCCTGCACCAGCGTCATGCATCAGCCTCATGCACCAGCCTCATGCACCAACACCGTGCACCAGCCTCATGCACCAGCCCCATGCCCCAGCACCATGCACCAGCCTCATGCACCAGCACCATGCACAAGCCTCATGCATCAGCCTCATGCATCAGCGTCATGCATCAGCCTCCTGCACCAGCGTCATGCATCAGCCTCCTGCACCAGCCTTCCTCAGCCTCCTTCTGACTCCAATTTGAACTGCAATCTCATATGTAATACTATTATTCTGGCCCATATATCAGGTTACATAACACTCCGTACCAAATCCTGACCTCAATCTGCGAAAACAGTCACGCTTGCTGTGATCTGAATATTAGGCTCCATGATGTATGTGTGGTGCACCAGGACAAAGAGTCTCAGCAGATTATCGCTTCATTTTGAGTTCTGACGGTTCGGACAGCTGCGAATGTTATAAAAGATCTATTCGTCACTCTGTTTTCTCCTCCTCAGGGTGGATGTAGGAACCTCTGGGGTGGATGGAGAGCACGGACCGAGTCCCACCGGTGAGTTGAATCCCATCAGAGCTTTATTTCCTGGTTTGGCCTGCTGGTGGAAATCACACCCACTGCTGGGTGTCAGACACTACAGTATCATCGGCATTGCTGTTTGTCACTGTGTTGAGCTTGATGTGCTGCGACAAAGTGACAGCTGATCGTCTCTCCACTTTAGTTTGTGTTGTTTAGTTTGTGCGCTGCAGTTTGACTCGCAGCTGTGACGACCCGTGGTGATCCAGCTGTTTTCTGTGCCTTTGTGTCGTTGTAGCGTCTGAGTTCGATCTCTAAAGACTGTAAAACTGAAGTGATGTCTGAGTCCTTCTTATTTAATATCTCATAGTTTAAGTGCTACTTGCTAGTAATTATCACTGTAATTTCAATTCTTTGACATATTTTGTTTTTGCTCCTACTTTTATGACAAAATTGCATTTAAAGTTGTGGCAATGCTTCACACAAATTCCTCAGCCTGCCTCTGTATTCTTGCTTTTTTGGGGGGGGTGGGATGAAAGCATGTTAAGGGAAGTGGAAAACATTCAGTAGCCCTACTGTTTCCATGCCGGCGCTGCCCAGAGTTCCTCCTTCAGCCCCACCTGATGCTGCACTCGTCTGTTTCCTACTCATGCACGGCCCGTGAAGGAGGAGGCTGGTTGGCGGCGGTGGAGGGGTGTTAACTCGCCAGCCAATAACGCTCCTTATTCCGACAGTACTTCTGTGAGTTGACACGTGTTTTTCAACCAATCACAGACCACTGCTCAAAGAAAGCAGGGGAAGTAAAAAAAAAAAAAAAAGAAAAAAAAAAGGGGAGACAGACAGAAGAAAAGTATTTGAAATGGGTGTCTGATTTAATGAGTTATTTGTGGTCTTAAAACGACACTGAAAGTAGAGTTAGACCTCCGAAACGTCTCACTGTGTTACTCCAACAATCATGATTTACAGTAAAGTGGATGTTTGTTGCCTTAAAAATACAAATTCTTCTGTTCAAAAGAAAAGACATTTTACATTCAAACTCTATTTAAAGCAGACAAATTGTCTCCTATAATAAATATGGATGAGTGTCTTTCAGTCAAACAGGGTAACACCAAACAGCACGTTGTCCAGGGGAGAAGCAGCAGCGTCTGCTCAGGGTTTTATGTACATACAGTACACCCCAACTCAAACGCCTGGGGTGAATCCTCGTTACTGTACAAATCTCAAAACTCAACCTCTGTCAGGCCTTTAAAAATCAACTGAGGAGCTTTACTGTCCATCAAATAAGCCGCAGGAGATTTTAAACCTCTTACTGTGTCTGACACAGCGTGACAGGACGGTCCAAACAGCTGCAGACGCATGTCAGATATCGGTGGTCGGCCAGCAGAGGACCTCTTTATTAGTCTGTCCCTGTTCACATACAGGAGACGGTCCTGGGATCTTAAATCAGAGGTGAACGTATCAGGATTGAACTTGTAGGACTCGGAAAGGATTTTTTTTCCCAGTAATTAAGAAATAGATGATAATATAACTGCACGTTTCATTTTAACACGTTTTTATGTAAAACTCAAAAAGCTTTCTGTGTGAATTCTCTGTTTGATGAAACAAGAAACCAAATGATTGAGATTTTATAGAAATCTGCATTTGTCCTTCCTGCTTGCCGTCAAGGTGCAAGAATTCTTGAATCTCTATCTGCGTAAATTGAACAGTTTATTTGAGCATTACTGATTCATATGAAAATACAGTTTTATTATCTTTAATAATGTTGTTTTATACCCAGATTTTCAATAGAATATAACAAAAATTCATATTTAAAATAATAAATGTATAAACAGTTTTTAATATTATTGTATTTTATTATTTTACTGCTTTTAAAATTCTTTATGGCAACAGCTCAAACAGTTTAACCAGCTTTTTTCTGGCTGATGGGGTTAAGCAACACTGTAATAAATAGAAACTGCTGATTGACTTTTAAACTAAATCATTGACTGAAACTAAACATGAGGAATCTATTTAAAATATTATTAGTAATAATTCTCTACTTGCTGTTTTAATATGTCTTTGTTCATATTGTACACACCCTTTGAAAAGGTGGAAGGGTGCTCACGCTGAGATACAGCTGCGTGCAAAAGTTTAAATCAAATTATTCTTATTCTTACTACCTGATGCAGATTTGACCAGATATTTAAAAGGCAGAAAGATAAATACTTCATTTTTATGTTTTTTCTTTTAAGTTTCTGTTTTTACATAGTGAAAAAGTTATACTATTTCACTGTTTAGTCACTTAAAGTTCAAAATATTGTGATTAAATTTGGATTTTACTGTAAAAAGAAAAAAAATCCTGATATTATATTTTTGCCTTAAGCTGTTTTGGGGTCATTATCATGTATTAAAATCTTTTTATCCTTAATATTTGTAAATATTCTATTTAATCTTTTCCTCTATTTGCAGGTTTTGTTTAATTGATGCTTATTTTTTAAATCCTGCTGTTGTTTCAGGGTAGTAAAAGTTAAATTGGATTTTATTTGATCAAACTAGGTTGGATGTTTCCAGAAAACATCTGATTCGTTCGGATGTGCCTTTTATGTTCTGAGTTATGTATTTTTTCTGATAACCTGGTGATCTTTTTAACATTATTTAGGAGCATTTTTTTTATCTGATAGACATAAATCCAAACATTTTTATCTTCATGACGTGTTCTTTTAGTTTAAGTTTAATATGTTACTGTTTTATTTGAAGTTTGGAAATGTTCTGGTATTTCCTGACTAGATGACTGTATCTTTGAACAATGGACTTGAATTACTCAAACTTTTCCCTGCCAGTCTTCGTGGATCGATGCCGGACCCTCTCTCATCGTGAACTGTTGGCGTGTGTGCGCGCGGTTCAGGATGTGACTCAGGTCGCGTCACGGTCGCGGACATGCGGTTAAATGACCAGTTTGTTTCTTCTCCCCACTCTGAGTGAAAGTTCATCTGAGTCATGAGACAAACACAAACCAAGTGGTTCAGGAAACCACAACCATCTGAACACTCGTGCTTGACTGGCTCTATTACTCAGTCTGGGACTTTTGTGTCCTCTCATACTGGTTTTCCACTCGTCTGAATCACGTCTCGAAAAGCTAAAACTGTACAACAGATTATTTAAAAAATAAAAATAGTCATTCTATACGAAGAGATGCCACATTGCAGTAGAACAATGAAACCCCTTCTCCTCTAAGTGATAATTGAATTAATCCAGAGGGATTATTCCAGTTAAATAAGGTGAATTTAGATTAGTGTACTAACCTACATTGAACTCAGAGTAGCTTTGTGTTGTGTTATAATCTACGACTAGACAGTCTCAGGTTAAGAGTGTTGAATAATGCTTTGTTTGTGACCTCATTGTTGCTACTTGTCACAGTATCAGAGTCTTCCAGCTGATATAATTTAATATCTTCCAGCATCTCAAATGAAAATGAGTTTGCAGATTCTCCGGCGAGCAGATGAGAGTGTTCACGATGGAAGAGAAAAGGTTTGACCATCTCTAAAAGACGGAAAGACAAACTACAGATTTTTGAGATATGGTTGGTGCAACACTGTATTCAGATGTTTGACCTGCAGCGAGAAGATCCTGGACTCGTCTACAATCTGGGAGCTTCCTGGGTCTTCTCTGCACTCTCAGAAATAGAGGTACGAGACAAGTACATTTTTGTACCTATAGGTAAATTGTTCCCGCAAAAGTACAATATTGGTCTTTAAAAGGTCAAAAATGTCCCTCTGAGGGTTAAAATTGATATAAAGTACAAATTTGTACCATTTCAACTGCACCTGCAACCCTGACCAAGGCTGGTTAATCTCCCTTTTATTAAGTTTCATCAATCATTTTCAATATTATGTTTCAGAATGTTGGTTTAAGACTTCAAAATGTGGCATAATTTTACTGTTTTAGTGGAAAAACTTCATAAGGTACAAAAATGGACCTGGACTACAGGGTACACCCCCAGCGACAAGAAGGGTACAAATTCCTGTAGTCCAGGTCCATTTTTGTACCATATGAAGTTTTTCCACTAAAACAGTAAAATTATGCCACATTTTGAAGTTTTAAACCAACATTCTGAAACATAATATTGAAAATGATTGATGAAACTTAATAAAAGGGAGATTAACCAGCCTTGACCAGAGTTGCAGGTGCAGTTGAAATGGTACAAATTTGTACTTTATATCAATTTTAACCCTCAGAGGGACATTTCTGACCTTTTAAAGACCAATATTGTACTTTTGAGGGAACAATTTACATATAGGTACAAAAATGTTCTTGTCTCGTACCTCTATTTCTGAGAGTGTGTGCATGTGTGGAGTTTCTCTGGTTTTACCTAAACTAACCCAAGGTGAGAGTGAGTGTGTCGGACAGTATTTGGAACAAACAAGCCATGCATGAACCTGCATTATGAACACGAGGTGTAGAATTCTGAAAATATTAGCTTGATATTATTTGTTTACTGCACTTCTCTCACTCCCAGTCGTCTTGATCAGCGACTTCCATCTGACAGATTTAGATTATTGGCTCTTTTCCTCCTCCACTGCAGACACGCATAACGGTCTGGCAATGTCGACATAATTTTGGTATTTTCCAAACGAGGGCGCTCCGCTAATTGTTTATTGAAGTGACTCATTGATGGTTTTTCCAAAGGGCGATTCTTGAAAATGAAAAAGGGGAAGTTGTTCAAGAGGAAAGGTGTGGCGGACTGTAACTGCTACCAGAATGATGTGTCTGTGACATAACCACAGGTTTCCAAAAGGGGCGTTTTCAGTCCAGGATCTGGTCTTTCTGATCCAGCTGTATAAGGGAAGTGAACTGTTTGGACTTAATTGTCTTGCCTGTTTAAGTTTGTAGAGATAAAATATGTCACAAAACACTTGAAACCAGGCCGGAGATGTTGGCGGTGGCGTGAGGGGGGTTGAAGTCAAACGCCTCTGAGTTGCTCAGTGAGGTGGTGACAAAACTGTAATCATCAGGATGTGAAAGGATCAGCTGGTTTCGCAGCTCAGTGGTGTGAAGCAGCGTTTAGCCTGTGCGAATGGCTGACAGCAGGATTTAAATGCCTAAATTATAATCAACTGAACATTTTCTGAGAAGAAGAAAAAAAATGAGTTAATTCTTTTAACAAGCCGTAAATATTTCAAGTTCTTTCTCGATCAAGATGTCCAACATACATTTTGTACAAGTTGCTCCAAGTCAGTGCCTCAGAATTACTCTCCATTCGTTCAATTATATTTAATCAATGAAAACCTGCATCGTCGCAGGACGTCGCTGGTTCGTTTGGTGATTCATGACCAGTCAGCTCAAAGAGGGGCGTGTCTTTGTGGTCATGTTGTGAAATGGTTTTGTGAAAGAGGCTAGTGGCCCAGAGGAGTGCCAGTCAGAGAACAGATGCTCCGGTTTCCTTCTTCAGTCCAAAAACGTACACGTTTCTTTAATCAGCGACTTTGAGCCTTTTCAGGGTCACGAGGAGTTGTTTTTTATCTATAACAGTTGTAGAGCGAGAGGTGTGGCCTTCACAGGGCTGCACGGTGGAGCAGTGGGTAGCACTGTTGGGTTCGACACCTGACTTAGACCTTTCTGTGTGGCGTTTGCATGTCTGGGTTTTCTCCAGGGTCTCCTGCTTCTTACCACAGACCTCATGACTGGTCACCTGTCCAGGTGTAGCCCCGCCCCTCACCCAATGACTGCTGTAGACAGACAGCAGCTCCCTGTGACACTGAATTGGAACAAGCAAGTGCAGAAAAAAGACCAATTGAGAATCTTCAGTCCATTGAACAAACATGTTTTTGGAAATCAGAAAACATGGAAACTCCACAAAGAAAGACTCCAGCCACGAGGTGAACCTGTAACCTTTTTGCTGTGAAATAGATTTCTTAAAGAGGCCATTTCATACAAATTTCAGGACTTTGTGGTTATTTCTTAAGTATTAACCAGTAATATGAAATATTTTATACATAAAAAACGTCAGGAAACACTGATTAACAGACCTTTCAATCTGTCTGCGTTAAAATTCAGATGGTCCCGGCTCCTTCCGTCAGGCTGCTTCATCAGCAGCTCGTTCATATTCATTGTTCGAATTTGCTGGACTCTGATTGGCTAACAAACTAGCCTATGAGAGCAAGGTATACTGTTTCCTGCCCCACTGTGCATGGCAACGTCAGACGTCGTGTCTTCCTGTTTGTTACATCTTATGCTAACAGCTTTTAGCCAGCAGCATGCTAGGTGTGGTTTCAACTGCGGGAGCTGATGAATACTAACAAACAAAGTAGTTGTGACGAAACAGATACAGGCCATTCGGACTCAGGAGAACTCGGGTGTTATCACCACCTGCGTAGTCTGAGAGATTAAAACTGAAAGAGAAGTTATTGACCTGTTTTCACACCCACTATGAAGGTAAGAACACCTGTGGAGATAAAATATTCAACAGAAACCTCAGAAAAAAATGGAAGGCCCTCTTTAATTTCTACCTTTTGATAAGTCTGGTCACCTGTTCTGTGACAGTTGTCTCTCCTGATCAGTTATCATGATGTTGCCGTTACAGGTTTTCATGTGTTTTCTACTCTATCACTTACACCTGGTTCTTATTCAGTAATCAACTCACCCAGTGTGTGTGACTCTCAGTCCCTGAGCTTTGTGTCAGACCCTCTGGAAACGTTCCTGTCCAGCCTGTTTAGTCTCCAGCTTTAACTCAGTCACGTATTTACTTTGCAGAACCTGCTGCTGCATCTCTGAGTTCAGCTCACACCACCAAACAGAACACATGACCCGTTTCTAACCAGCCGAAACCGCGTTAATCCAGATTTAAACCACATTCTGGACTTTGCAGAATCAGCTGCTTTTAAATTTCATGCATCCGATTTGTTTGCGTTCCTTTTTTAACTTCTTGCTTCTGACTATCGACTGCTCAAAATCATTTCAAAGTAAAATTACGCTGTTTTGCATTTTTAATCAAAAGCAAAACAATAGAAGTTTTTAAATGACGGCAGGTAGATCATGTATTTTACACTGAAGGAGAGAATTACCTCAGAGTAAAGGCATTTCCAACAAAAGTAAATATAGTTGCAGCATAAATCTGCTCTGCAGACAGAGTTTTAACAGATGAATTTAGATTCAGCAACAGATAAAACAGCCTTGAACCACAGATGGAGTGCTTTCCTCCACATTGTTGAGCTTTCTACTTCCTGAGATTCTACAGCACTAATTTCATCCAAACACAGAAAAGTTCAGGTTTATGTGATAATCACTGACAGAGCTGAACATCTACAAGACATCACATGACCCATCAGGTGCAAGTTGAACCCCATTTACTCAAAAACTACATTATTTATTCGACTGATTAAAAAAAAAGCCTAAAAATGTATCAAATTTGTATTTATTTAATATAATTTTAGTATTTTATAAAAATTTAATGTTTATTATTGTCAGTTAATAAAGAGAATAAAATATTATATATTAAATATGTGAATCGACTCACTGTGAACAAATTTCTAGGAACTATCGACATGATGCTTGTAAAAAAGACAATTACTGCATATACGGCGTTGAACCAGCACACCTTGTGGCGCGTTGATTCTTCGAGCAGACGAATGTTAATCGATGAGCATCTGGTAATAAACTGGCAGATTTCTTTGGCAGAATTTAGCTTTAAAAATTGCTGCTTCATCAGTCCAGCTCTGAAATCTGTTTCATGTCCAAGTCTGAACCCTGAAGCTGATGGTTTAAACATATGCTAAAGACTTTAGTGTTTGTGTGCTTGTCAGAGCAGGTTAACTATCAAAATAACGTGTCTGTTGGAACAGAAGCTGTAGATGTTTGAGCTTCTTCTCTCTGATGACTCGTGCGGTTCTTTGTTTTTATTCTGATCATTCACATTTATTTTTACCTGTTTTGAGAGGAATTAATTGACAAACCGGTCCATTAATTTGCATTTATATGTTTGAACTGCGCTTGGAATCTGAAGTTCTTTATAAAAATCTCCTTCCACTTGATTTGATTCGTTATGAATTTTCTCGACGTGTTGCAAATAATTCTGAAGATGGTGGTTCTTGTTCTTCTTTGACTCGTGCGTTTCTCTTCTGGTTTCGTGCTCATTCACATAGAAATGTGCTGCTGGAATAACTGTGGAATGAAAAACAGAGCTGTCGCACAAACCTAACAAGCCACCGTTAGCGCTTCAGTACAGTCTAACCTGTGTTTCTCCAGCGTTACCTTCAACAGGTGAGATAACAGCTTGTTAGCACTGTTTGCATGTCAGAAATTCTAAATCAGGGATGGGCAACTCCAGGCCTCGAGGGCCACTATCCTGCACAATTTAGATGTTCCCCTGTTTCACCACACCTGATTCAAATCTGCAACCTCTCAGCAAGTCCTATAGACGCCTGTTAACGACCTGTTCATCTGCAGCAGGTGTGGTGAAACAGGGGAACATCTAAAATGTGCAGGATAGTGGCCCTCGAGGCCTGGAGTTGCCCACCCCTGTTCTAAATGAACCCGAGGTGTCTGGCGGCCTCTCGCTCATTGACTGTTAGAGATAGACACCAGGTCTTTGAGACCCTGAACAGGAAGGAGTCATCACTTCAAAGATCTGATCCATGATCACTGTACGTAAACTTCAGACTGCAGCTGTTAAGATGCTTTTGTTGGTTCATCTATAAGTCTAATGTAAAGCTGGCACCAGTTCACTGTTCAGTATAGAATTAAAAATCCTGAGGAGCTGTTAATCACCACAGCGTTTCACATTCCACATAGACTCTAGTCAGACGGCTGGGGAAGGGGCATGGTCTGGGGAGTGGGGGGGCAATGCTACTGGACCCTGCAGTCTTTAATTAGAGGGAGAGCTTGGCAGGGGCTGATGGAGGAGAAAGGCTCTCAGGATGTTAGTCGTGGGTGAGAGGGTTCACACACAAAACACTGGCTTTTCATCATTGCGTGATTTGCTGGGTTTGTGTGTAAAGGACTGTGTATGTGCGGATGCACGTGCCCGTCAGTACGGAGCACAGAAAGTGAGAAAATGTGTGCGTGTCCTTGCGTGTGGATGCGCGTGCACGTCGCAAGGGTGTGCATGGGTTCCTTACCTCATTGCTCAGGCATTCCAGAAGAGAAAGTGGTGTGAAGTGAAAGGGCGGCTCTCACAGTGTGGGTATTCATGAACTGGGCCCCTACGGGCCAGTCAGGGCTCCAGTGTTCACAGACAAAGCCTCTCCAGCAGGACCCAGACGCACTCGCACAGTAAGGGGAGCAACAGAGGGATAAGAACGCAGAGAAGGAAGAAGAAAGGTACAAGAGGAGAACCCCTCCCCTTCCCCTTTTCTTCTGAAAGTGCAGGTGCAGCTGGTTGTCACTGATAATAGACCGATTCGCTGAGCTCTGGGTTTCAATCTAGAGTTTTATTCAGAAAAAAAATCTGATGAGAAACTTATCTTCCTAAAAGGTTTCATGCAATTTTTAAATCTGAGTTACAAACGAAACATTTCTGTCTTTTATTTGGGCTGTAACTTACACTGAAAAACACTCAGATCTCCACCTTTGTTCTTTTTTTTTCTTTCTTTGCTTCTTATTCTCTACAAAGTCCATAAATCCAGCTTGCTCTCTCCTCCTGGACAACCGGCTCCTCCCTTTTTCTCCTCACATGAGCCAATCTTCTCTCTTCTCCTGTCTGCTTTTAACCAGCAGCTGGAGCTCTTACAATTCGGAGAGTTTATTTCACTTGGCCGTCCCGTCGATGCTCCCCCTGCCTGGCCCCTTCTCTAGATCGGGTAGCTTGGTTCACCGTGTCCTTAAACAACCTGTGTGCATGTACAGGAAAAAGGGGCCCCAGAGTGGGGAGGCCCATCTCTAATCCTTGGGTTTTCACAAGAAACTCACACTGAGCAGCTTCTATACTGACGTCTTTACTGATAACTTACTCCTGGATGGCAGTTATTTATTAATATATTAGTGGAATGTATTTACATAAACCTTGTATTAGAATTAAAAAAGGAAATATATGAGAATAGCTTTAAAAATACAGAAACTTAGCTTTTTTTATCTTAATGTTAGATTAAGTTTGAAATGTTGGAACAACCTGGTCAAAGCTACGGAAGAGGATTAGGGCCACTGAAGAAAAAACATAAAGAATTCTGACTTTAAAATCAGAATTTTGAGAAAAAAGTCAGAATTCTGAGATTAAAGTCAGAATTCTTTATTTTTTTTCTTCAGTGGCCCTAATCCTCTTCCGTATGCAAAACACTATAAATTGAAGCAAAGGTTTTATTTATGTTAGTTTCTATGTAAAATTTTCAGTCCATCTGATTTGTTTGTGTCCTTCATGTTACTGAGTGGATGGATGTGGATTTAAGAAACAAAGTTCACTGTACTTTTAAATAAAAATCAGGTCTACCACTACAATAATTCACTCCTGTGTTCACACCAAAACTTAAATCAGCTGATATGTGGCTGTACAGGTGTGGAGATCAAACACAAAACAGAACACTAAGAAAACTAGAAAACACATTGTTGTTTGAACTGTTTTTATCTTGACAGCTGAAAAACCTTTATCAATTTTTAATATATAATTACAGTCAAATAATCTGAATTTACCATATCTGTATAATCTGTATCTTTATGTAAGATGGCAGTTAAATCATCTTAAAGTTGTAATTACTATATTTAAACATTTATAATAATAATAATAAAACAATATTTGGATTGAATTTGCAGTTTTTATAAAAAATAATTGTAGAAACGCAGACAAAGACATGAGCTTGTATATTTGTTATATTCTTTTTATAGTTTGTTAACAAATGTAACAAACCTTGAAATTATAATCTTAGATCCTGAAAATTTCAAGGATTTTATGATGGGAAGTCTCATAACGGTTTTAGATATTCTGGTGGTTGAGTTTTTACAACGTGAGCATTAATCCTGTAGGTTTGTTCAGGTTTGCTACTTATTAAATGAAATAATTAAAAATCAAAAATGTTAAATAATCTGTTGAATGTTAAACAAAAAGTATTTTCTGCATAAAAAGCTGCAACAGAAGGAGAAAACTCAAAAAGAAAGTGTCACAGAACATAATGTGATGTCACTCATGAAATGTGGAAAATAAAGAATAAAATGAAACTTTAATTTTGATAATAAACGTTTGATATAAAAAATGGAAACAGTGAAAACTGAGCAGAAACAGGAAGTGCTGCGGTATTTGTTTTATTTTACTGTGGTCTGGAGGGTGGGGGGGGGGGGGTCATTGGGTGAGAGGTGGGGGTTAACACCTGGACAGGTGCATTACTAACTAAATCTGAGACCAGTTTTACACTCAAAGATAATTTCAGATTCTTTTGGATTATCAAATATTTCTATTATTTTGAAATCGCAGCTAAAATCTTTTTCAAAATCCAGAAACATATAACATTAATGATAATATTAATATAAACTGATTGTTTGTTTTATTTAATTTGTCTTTACTTTTCCATTGTGTTGTGGTTACATTCATTCCAGAATAAAATCCTTTACACGTTCTGTTTCTGCATGTTTTCATCGCTTTTATTGCTTCGTGGTCTCGTTTGCAGCGGTGCATGCGTGCAGGCTGGATTTGACCAACTGAAGCTGTTTTTGTCTCCATCCTGTGTGTTCTGAAATCTTTTTTTTGCTGGAGTCTGGGGTGCAGTGATGTTGTTGGGCGTGAAGGGTGGGGGGCTAGCGGACATGGCGGCAGGCCAGAATCAATTGGCAGTGTAATGAGATGGCCTGGTGCCAGGTAACCATGGAGCTACCCTCTTTGCCTGTCTACAAGTGCAGAGTTCAAAATTAAACTGAATGAATGAGCAAGAGAGGAGGGAGGGGAGGAAAGGGAAATAAGGGTCTGAAATGGTAGGAGTGGAGGGTGAGAGAAAGAAAGAAATGGCAGAAGAAAAGGGTGGTTGATGAGGGGCTGTGGACTATTTCGAAACTCTGCAGCGAAATCGAATTTGTCCTCGTTTTTTGTAAGGATTCATCAAAAACGGAATTCTGAAAAATATTCATCAGAAATTTGTTTCTGTATCAGATTAAACGAGGTATCATGTAAAAAAAACAACAACTTTTAAGAGAATAGTTCCTGCTTTGTAAATCTTTGCATTTCATTTGTCCCTTTTCTCTTCCTGTTGTTGAAAGATGTGTTAATATTGAGCATTTGGCTGCATTCTTAAAGTGATTAGTACAAGCCAGTGGACACAGCAGATAAAAAGAAATGAAGTAATTAATACAGTCATTAGATCTTTTTCTTGTTCTTACAGCCTTACCCCTGCTAGGTCATTGTGCTTTAAAGAAGCAGTGTGCCAAAATGGAAAGTTAGCCAAATGTTGCCCCACAATCCAGAAACAATTATTTCTGCTCAAGACGCTTCATGAAAACAATGATTTCACATGCAGTAAAATCAATATTTTAAGAATAAAAATGTTTAGGAGTGAACTAAGAATAAGTTTAAGATGTTTTAAAAATCAGGTTAAGTTTAAATGTCTTCAGTAGCAACAGAATCTTCTTGAGTTTGTTTAAAAAAAAAACTAAAACTTGGTTGAAACTGGGAATTGGACCCATTTCTGGTTCCAGATTTGTTTGTTTTTGTGGTGATTCTTCTGTAAACGTCAGGCTTCACATACACCGTTCGATACGACGCTCTGCTTGTCCTGGTATGACCTTTGCATGATGCTGTCCCTTTTCTCTAACGACTTGGATTCAGAGTGAGGGAGTTTGTGCTTGTACGGCGTGAGGGCATGTTGAGCAGTGGGCCCGGTGGCCGGAGAGAGAAACGCTCTCTGCTGTAACGACCCAGGCTGGAAGGCTTCTGCACGCACGCTGACAGAGACACGAGACGCTGGGCCAAGATGTCTGTGGTGTGGATTAATGGGGAGGACTGGAGAAAGGGTGCCGCAGTTGTGCGTGAGCTGAATATTTGATGGAGAAAGCTTGAGGAGGGGAACAGTAAGGGACAAGGAGGAGATGAGTTAGATGAAAAAACATCATAAAAACAAAGAAATTTATTACCACTCTCTTATCTGATCGAATTCCACAGTCTTTTACATTGTATATCATAGTTTAAATAAAATTAACATGTTTTTTTAATCAAAACTACTCAGATAAAGAGTTTGCAAATGATTAAGAAATGAAAGTAAATAATCTCAGGCACATTTATAACAAATACAGTCATGTAAAATCATAAAGTAGACACAAATGAGTTTCCGTATAAGTAAACAATAACAGATTTATTTAGATTTTTTCTTTGAAATGTTTAATGTGTCGGATTTTGGGAGAAGGTTTTAGAAACTTTTTTTTTTATCTAAAAATTGCTGTAAATGCTCTGATTTGATTTTTTTATATTGAGTATAAAGATTTTTGACTAAGCAAATTACAGATGTATCAGATTTGTGAATTATTTATGATCAACACATGAAAACAGTTAAATCGAGCTATCAGCAGGAATCATTCATCTTTTCATCTGTGATGGAAAATTTCGAGATCAGACGAAGAAACTCAGCTTTTATTTAGAAATCAAGACCAAAATTCTGACCAGGATTGTTTTAGATTTTTTTTATGAATAAGAAATTAACTGATTTTGATAATCAGAGCGAATGATTTCTTGTCTAGAAATAGATTAATAGACACGTGAACAGACACATTTGTCTGACAGGGAAATCTGTTGTGTCTCGTTTATTGGACTTTCCCATCGTGGTACAAAAAATTCTAGCAGTGGATAAAAGCTGCTGTTCTAAAAATGGATGAATCATAAAACCAACTGTTATCATTGATCTGTGTAGTAAATAGAGCTCATGACAAAGAAACGTGAAGGCATTTTTATCTTATCTGATTCCTGATTATCTCTTCCTGTTCTGATCCTAAATCCTAATTTAAGAATTCTTGGCAAGCTGTACGAACACCACATAATTACTGCTGCAGTGTGTTTTAAAACTGGTGAATAACAAATGCAACAGTGTTGTGATCATCTGACACCAGTTCAGCCTGAAACAGTAAGAGATGAATCTTCATATCAAAATAAAAGCATCCTTTCTTCTTTGATTTCTTTTGTATAATTTTCAGTGAATTCCAGGAATTTTATTTGAATCTAATTGTTTGTAAATTGATTCAAAAAAGTTTTGTTATTTGATTATAACACATTCTTTCATCTGCATCCACATAAATATAAGTTATTCAAGAAGAAAACTTGTAAAAAATCCAATTTAAAGGAAGGTTTGATAATTTAATTAAATCTACGGAAGGACATTGCTGCCACACCAACAAAAACAAATTAAAAAACAAACAAATCAAAGTATATCTTGTTATGAAATAAAATGTGTATGGCTTGAAAAAAGTGTACAGTTTACATTATACTGGAACACTTTTATGTTCTTATTATATATTTTCTGTGATTGAAATGAACTTTTTCACACTTTTACAACATAAATACTGAAATGTATTTTCAAATGATCATAATTTAACATTTCTCTTGTAATAACAGGATGAATTATAGTTTAAACATCTAAGTTTTAGTCTTTGAACTTGATTTTTATTGTTTGAACATGATAATCTTTTACGTTTTAACGTTAATAGCAAAGATGGGGATGTTGTGTCAAGATGTATTTCCCCTTCAAGAACTTTTCACACCAGCTTTGCTCCTTTTTCCTTCTGAAACTCTACTTTACACAATGGTATGTCTCCATAAATGCTAACAGAGAATATATTTTGGCCTTTTTATGTCCATTGTAGCAGTGGAAACATTTAGATGGCTACAGCCCGTATCATTACTGGAACCCCATCCTTTCACTACATCACCCCGGTTCTTCACCAGCTCCACTGGCTCCCGGTTAAATTCAGGCCCATTTTCAAAATTCTTCTCCATACCTTCAAAGCAATCCACAACCTTTCTCCTCCATATATTTCAGACCTGGTCAGTGTTACCATCCCCATTCTCTCAGATCTTCTGCCTCCCTCCATCTTGATGTTCCTTCTGCCCGTCTCACTACCATGGGCTCCCCGCCTCTGGAACTCACTTCCCCCAGACGTCAGAAATATTGACAGTTTCATCATCTTCAAGTCCAGACTCAAAACTCACCTGTTCAAATCTGCCTATGATATCTGATTTTGTTATTACTTTTGTTATGTTTTATTGTTTTTTATTTATTAATGTTCTTATCCTGTTAAGTGACCTTGGGTGTCCTGAAAGGCGCTTTAAATAAAATATATTATTATTATTATTATTATTATTATTACAAATCCAGACATCTAGAACCCTAAAAGTCAACTAGAACACACAGGAACCAATCTTCAGGGGTAAGACTGAGCCATCAGAATGTGTTTCACCATCTTCAACAAACGTAAAAGGGACAAAAACATTTAGATGTTTTAGTATTTTTTACAATGAACCTCTTTTTAAAGCAACAGGTATTAAAAGGAAAACAGATTGAGGAATATTCTAAGAATGTAAAATGTCACCTAAAACTCAATCTAAGCTAAATATCATCTTGTTTTTATAAGATAGATATTATATTATATGTATGTATGTTGTGAAACTAAAACATTTTTTCAAGTATGAAAACAATATTATTAGAACATTTTTATATTAATTTTGACTGAGTGTCTGCAATATGCTTCCGTAGAGCTACTCATTGCTGCAGAGCAAAACATTTCTAGTATTAATATTCTTCCATTACCAGGATATAATAGTCTGTTAAAAGGAAAGTTAGTGTGTAGATATAGTTTTAAACAATCACAAGATGTCACATTTTTTACCTTTGCAGACATACTGCAACTCCTTCTTCTTATTATTTTTTTACTGTTTCGTTTTATCAAACTACCTCACTGAAAGCAGCTAACCTGCATCCTGATGTTTCCCCATCAGCTTCCAAACAAAGTTCGCATGAACATCTGGCAAGTCTCCTTTGCTCGGTGTAAGAACATCATTAAAATATTCCACGTTTTAATTTTGTCTATTGAAGTTAGATGCAGGAGAAACTGAGTCATGATTCGAACATAAACACTGGAAAAGTCTAGATGACAATAAATAATAAAATGTTAAAAATGTCAGGACTAAATCAGCATGTCTGTTTTCTGACATATAAAACTCGATTTTAATGATTCCTGCTGTTGTTGGCGGCCGCCTTTCTCTTCCTCATTTTCCCAGGCTCTGAGAGTGGCTTTGAGGGGTTACCTTGTTTGAGTTTTTTGGGGTTATGCCCACGTCGGTCGCGCTGTTTTCTTCAGCCTTCTGTTTTTTTGGAGAGGCCCTCATCTGTGTCGGCACTGTGACAGGCTTCTTGGCAATATCCTGAAAGTCAAATCTGTTCATTTAGATTCAAGTGGTGACCGTGGAGCAGCAGCAGCCTATTGCCATGCTGCGGCAAAACTGGTATCCAAAGCACTTAATATCCTGAAAGCAGCCCCCCCCGCCCCCCCCATCTTTTTATAGTTACAGGTAGATTTGTTTTTTTGTATAGGAAACATTGAATCCAGGTGAGACCATGTAAAAACTCGTTGATTTAATTAAATGTGTGAAGAACTGACGTTTTGACAGTTTGCTGTAACTTAATTTCAGGTAAATTTACACTGATTTATCAGCTAAAAATATTCAGTAACCACATTTTGTTGTGTGTGATTTAGATTTTTTTTTGTTTTTACAAGGATTGCATCAGCTATTGGATTCATGTCTTCATTTTTCATTAAATTGAAAGTCCACTTATCCCTTTAAATGTTGCCAGAAGAGTTTTTTTTAATGAATTCTTAAGCTGAGAATGTTTTCTCACTAAACCAAGGAGACAGACTGTATAATCACTGATATTTTTAAGCAATTCTTTGAGCTTATATTTTAGTTGCGTGGCCAATATTGAATCTGTTGAGCTTTCCAAGGATCACGGCAGATAAAACAGACAATGAACAGAATCGGCTCCTGGTTTTAACCTTGAGATCCGCCACTAGAAGTACAAAGATGAGAATGCCAATTGTAGCAGTGAAGCTACTTGACTACGTACTGCGCTGTAGTGACGTCAGAGAGCGAGCATAGAAACGAGCCCATTCAAGTAAATCTGTGGTTCTAATCGATGTTCAATAAATGACGCTACATGGAAATAAAAAAGCTGTCAAGGCGAGGACGTAATTTAATCGTGAAACGAGCAGATAAATGTGCAAAAAAAGGAGAAAATAATTGAATTTGTGTTGTTGTCATGCAAAAAATAGATTCAGATATTATTAAATATTATGTAAAGAGTAAACTTATATATCTTATATTTAAATGGATCTGGATATTCAGTGGAAGGGGTCATTAGAAAGCATTCAGAAGTTGTTTCACCATGTGAGAAATGCACAATAAGCATCACCAGCTTTACGTCCTCTGACACAGCTGTAGGCCTTTCGTCCGCCCAGAAAGGTAGCTAATGGGGAAAAACGAGGCGTAAATATGGGAGGGAAATGAGGGAGAGATGCTCGATGAATCGCCCGGCCCTCCCCTGAGCGGGATGGGGAGCACCTCTCCTCCTCTTTGCTCGGAGCTGCTTCCTCCCAGCCCCTCAGCCATTTTGGAAAGAGGAAAGAAGTGTCTGCTTTCTCTCTCTCTCATTACGTGGCATTGCTTTGGAGAGGTTTAGGCAGCTGTGTTGTAGCAGCAGAGGAGAAACATTTTACAGCTTGATATTTAGAAATAAACTGTATGCAGAGAAAATTTCATATCCCCCCCAAAAAAAGTGCCTCCACTTTGACTTTTCATGAATTTTTATTTGCTTTTGTGCTTTCCTCCTTCTATTTTTTTGCTGTTTTGTTAACTTTCACCGTAGTTTTGTCTTGCCAGTCGTAAATCATACCTTTCACTCTATTTGATTTGATGTAACAGCATTTAAGACAAAGGGATATGTCCAAATTTTGGCAGCAGTAGGAAGAGACAGAGCTGCAGCCAAGGATCCTGCTGGGATCCAAAAAAGCCAAGCAGAATGAAGAAAAAAAAAAAAAAAAAACGAAGAAAACACCACCCTTTCCTTTGCTTGGTCACAAATTCCACTTTCTCTGTAGCCAGCCCTGCTCTGCCACTCCTCCTCATCCACATCTCACCGCACTCAACCTTTTGCCATTTCTCTCTTGCCGTACCTTTTTTTTTTTTTTTTTTAAAGCCGATTTGAGGTTTTTGTACCCTGGAAAACTGGGACTGGACAGCGGGGTTAGGAAGGCGTAACGGGGAGCGAACGAGGGGATGTTATCAGTTTACTTTTTGGAGCTTTTTTCCTGTTTTCTATCACTGAATTGTTGCTGTGTTTTAGTTTTTAGGGATTTGTGTGTTTTCTGTGAGGGTGTGCTTGGATCACCACGTGTTTTGGCTTTCAGAATGAGAGTAATGAGCATCCTGCCTTTCAATGTTGTACATGCTTCTCTGCTCACAGTTTATTTGTGCTGATGATTTTTATATCTGTTTTTATAGGTTTTTTTTTATTTTAAATTTTACGCTGAAGTGCCGGCCTGCTGTACTCCTCCTAAGCCTGATTTCGCCTGATTTTAGAGGGCATTTGACCATCAGGTCCAGCCTGTGCCCCTTGGTATGTTGGCGATTTAGAATACTAATCCTTTAATGTGTAATCAACTACTAAAGATGTGTATCTAAGGATTTTTTTTTAAAGAATGCATGTACTTTGTTCGCTGTGTCTTTTCTCCCCAAATATTTTTGTGTTTATTTAGCTGATGAGTAAAAAACAAGATGTGGGTGTGAAAATGGTTTGATTATAACTTGGAGCATACATATAAAAAGTCCCGTTTATTTCCTTTAATAATATTTTGTTTTAGTTTAGAATACAAGTTGAATTTATCGCAAAACTAGCTTTTAGCGATTGCGCTTGTTCCACACTGTCTTGTTTTATGGTCGTTTACTCATAAAACGGATTTTTTAAAAGGAATCGCGACTGTAAATTTCAAACACTCGTGTTTTGTTTTATTGAATTTGTACTAATGCATCCAAATCGTTTGTTGTACTTAAGTCTTTTTCTTAGATTTGAAATATGTGTAATTTAAAAAAATATAAACCCAGTAAAGGATGGGATGAGCAGGCTACAGTAACACCTCCTTCTCCTCTCTGTCATGTGCTGTGGTCTCTTCAGTGTGCCATAAGGCTCCCCTCTGTAGGTGACAGCTTACATGACAACATTATAAAAGCTCTTAATACATGATTGTTGCTGCTGTTTAGGTGCTTTAATTCACCGATTTCTGCTTGAAATCTTGTCAAAGTGAAAATAGACTCATTTTTGCTTCTTTTCCTGGTTGTATAAAGATCCACAGCACTGACGTGTGGAACGCTGCTAACATTCCACCATGTCCATCGTGTCTTCTTGGCTTCAGAACCTCAAAGTCAAATAGAAGGTTAAGAGCATAAACACGACTCGCTTGAACGTTTTCTGGGTTTTGCTTTTCTTACGAGCACTGAGAGGGGTTAACGCCTGCTGCCACAAACCCGTAGATCCGAACTTGTGGTGACTGGGTGCACAAGCTCGTATCTATAGGTATGTGTCTTCCTGGCAAACACAGCACCTGCCCGATGCCTGTAAGAAAAATCAAGCAGCAGAATTATTCAGAAACAGATTCTGACTAATCACTGACCCTGAATCCTGAAGTTGTGGTTTTTCTTTGCCAAAACTATTCCACATGTGACGTCTTTGTGCAGCAACCCCACCCAAAGCAGGAGATCTGGGCTGGGTCATACTGACACTGTGCATGGCAAACAGTTCATCCATGAAAAAAAAACTCCTTTTTTTATAATATTGTATTTAAAGTTTATTTATAGTGTCATCATTTTTTGTTTAAATTAAATGATTGTATTTATTTGCAGTTTCCTCTGGTGCTCCACAGGTTGAGGTAGTAGGTTGTATAGTTCAGAGTGACACCACAGGAGATAACTGTACAGCCTCCTAGCTTTCCCTGAGGACACACAACACACTCTGTAAACTGATGGATTATTTAAACTCCTCTGCAATGTTACAACGCTTCTTCTTACCTGATATCACAGAGATAACTCTTCAGAACATTGTTGAGTTTGTAAAAAACGTGCCGTGGCAGTGAGGTTTGTGGGATGCTCTAATGAAAGAGATGCCACTGAAGGGGAAACACCATACAGCCGCAGGGGGAAGAGCACGGTCTCGGCCGCCAATTATGCACCAAGTTGAGTTTCACTTAACCAAAACAATATATTTCCTCTGCACAACAATGCGGTAAAGAGACTGCTGCGATCAAAACGAGCTGTAACAACTTTCACTGCCTGGAACTGAAGGAACCGCAGAGCTCTGAAATGATCCGAGTTCCTGACAAGCAGTTTGAAGAGCGCTGATTTATTGCTTAATTTGGGTGTGTATTCAGATGAATTTCCTGTGCTTGGTCTAAAACCCTGAGACTATTAGCTGCTCCTCACAGATTTACTTCAGCTGCATGGTTGGGATATCTGTTGGTGAGATGTGCACAGATTGTAAAGTCGCATATATGCATTTAAAAAATCTTTAGTAATAAAGGTTAGAATTGTTCTGCTTCCATATACGTGTGTTTTCAGTGTGAACAGGTCCGTTGGATGCAGCCCTGTTAGGGAGAGATGGTATCCTAGCAGTGCGGCATGCTGCTGTGCGCAGATGTGTAGCGCAAAGAGTGTCATGGTGATGAGAGACTGTTTCCACTTAAACTCTTTGCTCCCTGTCTCAGGGCCACCGGGTTCGACAGCAGTGGGGTAAGGAGCTCTTTGAGCCAGAATGAAGAAGGGGGCCCCATGGTACAGGGGCAGTTCTTTCTGTGATCCTTCAGTTACAGTAGACACAACATTAATCTACTGGGGTTTGTTTTGTCAGTGCATAATTACTCTGTATATTTTCGTCTTGTGGAAGCAGTGATTTGTATTATTTATTTTTTGCATCCCTGTTTTGCACGAGGTGTTTTGTTGGAGTTCTACAGTAGGAGGCACAGTGGAGCTCCCCCCCCGCCCCCCCCCCCCTCCTTCCGCCCTCCCTTTTTTTGTGTCTTCATAGGAAATTTCTACATATATCTGAATGTGGTTTGTTAGATTTTTCTGCACTTCTTGAGATGTTATAAAAGAAAAAAAAAAGTCTTTAATGATTTTCGAGTTATTAATCCAGAAAAATGTAAGAGTTTAGTGGATCTTGAAATGATCAGAACAGAGTGTGACAGTACTGGACCACACAGGCGTTTTTTTTTTTCCACGCTGCTGTCACTGATCTCGCTCTATTGTGCGCTGTCCGTCAAAAGAACCCTGTTCCAGTAATTCCCTCTCCTTCCCTGTGGTCTTGCTTTCGTACAATCTCATCGCTTTTTTTTTTTTTCCTTTTTATCCCCCCCCCCCCTCATGAGCCCTTTTTACTTTACAGTGAATAATCCTGATCAAACATAGGACTAGTAACCACCAGGCTTCCAGTTACATTTCCTTTACCTCTTCCTGAACTAGTGCGTTTGCTCTCCCCTTGCTCCCTCCTTTTTCTCTTGTTCCCACCCTCCTTTTTTCTCCATGAAACGCATGCTGTAATACCGAGTCACTTTCACAGACACAGAGGGCGAGAGACACAGGAACAGAATACTGGACCTGACGACGGGAGGAGGATTTTTATTCTCTCAAATGAAAAGGAGCACAGACTCTGTAAGATGAAAATATGACTGCTTTTATTTTTTCCTCATCTTTGCTTTCATTCTTTCTCTCCTCTGCTACTGTACGCTCTCCACCACTTTCTCCCTCTTTCCTCTGCCGCTCTGTATCCCTCCTTCTCTCCATATTGCAGGCCTTCATAGTGTAAGTGATTTCAGCTGTGGGAGGAAATGAATGGATATTTCTTTTTTTTTTTCTCCCCCTCACTCTTCTCGCACTGTTTCGATGCTGTGTGTGTATGACAGGCAGAGGGGGCAAGCAGAGGCTCCACAGTTTGTCTGCCCTCGGGACTTTGAGACTGCAAACCATGAAGCATGCGAGGCAGAGGAGGGAAAGCAATCACAGAGGCACAAGCTCAAACTGAGAGGTGCGATGTACTGAGACTAAAGCCTCAAAGAGTAGAAAGAAAAGAGAGAGAGACAGATTGTGTCAGACAGACAGACAGTAGTATCACATGGAGAGAAATGGGTAAGTAGCAGCAGCACTGCAGCAACAGGCGTTAGACATATTTCCCCCCCCTGATTTTCACTCCTCTGGATTTTTTCATGTCATTTCTTTAATCATACCTGCACCATTCAGACTAAAGGGATTGCTTTTGTTGTGCTTTCTTGTGATTTTAGGATCTGATGTGCAGCTGTGATTCAAACAGTCAACTTTAGGGAGTGCTGAGATTGGACATTCTTGTGGCATGTGGTGTGGATTTTTGAATCACTTGGGTGAATTTTACCTGGATTTCTTACAGGTTGAGAAATGAGACACTTGAGTGGATTAACATATTGCTTTTATTGAGCTCTTTTCCTTTTGGTTTTGCTCTCTTTCTCACACGGCCATTATTCTCTCTTCTTCTGCACTAGTCAGCATGCAGCTCAAGTTCTCGTTGATTTGCTCCCTTTTTCTCGTGCATGCCATTGTTTTCCACTTTTAGTTGAATTCACTGAGGACATCTTACAGTATGTCCAGCTTTGATCGTGTCTATACAGGATGTAAATGCTCTCTGTCTTTCTGCCATAGTTTCCACTGTCAGTGTTGCGTCAGCCATTCTCTCTACTTTTCTGTTTAAATTCATCTCCCTCTGACCTCTTCTCGCTGCACCTGCCATCCCTCACATCTCTCCCCCTGTCTTTCTCTGCCTCTTCTGTCTTCTTCCGGCTGCACATGGTACAGTCTCGCATGTCTGAGCAGCAGACGGCTAGACAGCAGCAATCTGCTCGAGCAGCCTCGTGCGCTAGTCCGAACGATCTGCTGAACAAAGACTGGAGAAAACAGCATTAAAAACCTTCCTCTACTTGTCTTTGCAGCACTCTCTTTTTTTATTTCCTCCATGCAGATCTCTCTCTGTTAATTTCATCTGATAACATCCTCCCTTCATATGCTCGGCTGACCGGCGCAGACACACAGAGAGGACTGCGGCATCCTCCGCCACCAACTGTGGGTGAGTTTCCCCTCTTTCCTTCTCTCCTTCCTTACATCTCATCTCTCCACTCCCCCCAGCCTCCTGAACTTCCTCCTCATCCATCTTGCGGGCGGTCAGATTCTGTTCTGTCCACCTGACAAATGAAGCAGCAGGATTGGCAGGTGCGGTCTCACAGGTCCGACCAACCTTAGATCTCATTGAGAAAGGGGACGTAACTGAAAGCTTGAGCTTATTATCAGCATAAAACTTTAGCAGCCTATTTTTTTTTGGATATCTTCAGCTTTGGCTGGTGCATGTGTGTGCACAGTGAAATATTTAGGCTTTTCAGTGACGTGTACAGGCTGTAGTGAATGAGACACCAAATATACTGATGTGAAATCTTTATGAACATCATGTGAGAGGAGAGGGATGTCTGTCTGGGTGTGTACAGTCACTCAGCGATAACCACCATGCTGTGTTTACGGTATGCGCCTGAACACCTAAGATTAGCCACTGTAAGGGCAGATTACATGTTGAAGTTTTTGGTATGATGTACTTGTAAATTACAACATGTTTTAGTATGAAGGTCATACCCAGAATAGCGAACAACATAAAAAAGTAGATGCGTGTTAAAGTTATTGAACTGTTACTTAAAGAAGCTAGACTGGACATGGTGGTGAAGCTACAAGCACAAAGAGAAGGAGCTGCGTTAGCTTCAGCTGTGGGGCTCGTGCAACACTGACAAAAAACAAAAAAAAAAAAGCGATCTGTACCTCTCTCATTCCCTGAGACCCTAACTTGTGATGTTTTGCTGTGATATGCACGGGTTGGGTTCTTGGGAGCTGTGAGGGGCACTCACGCATCTCTGTAGCCTAAAACTAAAAACGAAGGGAAGCAAACAGGCTCATCATGGCGGAAGGACACAAATCGCAGCAGATAAAGGGACAGCTTCGCTTTCTTAGCAAGACACAGTGACACATTTGATTCACCACAAATGTGAAAACAGAGATAAAGATGGATGAATGGAGAGAACATTGGGTTTCTTTCAGGATATGGAGGAGTTCAGACCCAGAGGCAGGCACTGCTTATGGACCGTTGGGTGGGGAGTGGGTAAGGGGGGGTAGAGGAATGTGGGTATGAAGGACATGTGACCGGGGAGGAGGGATGACCAGATGAGGTGGGGTTACATGACGACGTACTGTCACATTTTCAGTATCGTTGTTTTTTTGGGGTAGGTACATTGAATGGATGAGGAATTTGGGACTGCGGTTACACCCACAGTGACTAATGTTACACATGCTAACGTGCTTCAGACAAACCGCAGAACGACTTCAGTCGGCCTGTAAGAGACAGCTGAGAACACGCTGCACCGTACGGATCCACCAGCATTTACAGAAACATGCTTCGAACCCAACGCTGCAACTAATCGTAAATCATTGTAGAAATAGAACAAGGTTTTAATCACACCGCATTTCTCTCAAAAAATCTCCTCACTGCCATGCACAGGCTCTTCATTCCTTATCTTGAGAGCAGCACAAAGTACTCATGAGAGCGTGACACTAAAAGCTCAGTACACTTGTGTTTGACCTCACAAAAATCATCGTTATTTCTTTTTCCTACACTTAATCCATGACTCTATCTTTTTCTTTACTTGTGAATAGAGCATAATAAATGGAATACATGGCTGAGTGCACATTAACAGAAACTTGTACATGTGTGCAGCAGGTAGCCTTCGTTATCAGCTATGCATCTATTGATGCAGCGTTACATTAAAAAAGTACTTTGGGTGAGTACCGCGTTGTAATAGATGAAGAATAGATCCTTTCAATGCAAGTAGGGGCCATTTCAGGTCTTCTTCTGCTAAGCATCAATAAATACCATGTTCATAATCACAGTTCCATATAAACAGCGTTGAAATGTGTATAGAGACAAATGCCAGTTTCTATAATTGGTAGATGATCTGTGATCACAGTTCTCCCCACCCTGCATCCACACCTACAGCATGGAACAGCCTGCAATGTCTCACTCTTTGTCGTCTTCATGCCACGTTTTTCTTTTTTTTCTTTCTTTTCAGGAAGATTTGGCAGCATTTGAACAGATACTGTTTGATCTATTTGTCCTCAATCTTTCATTAGTTCAGAAGAGTTGTGATTGTGCGGTTCAAGGACAGGTGGCTTTGAGCTCCCAAGTTATTTTTAACATCAATTTAAAGCCGTCTTTTAGTCACGTCACGCTCAAAAAGAAGCAAATTTGGCTGTTTATTCAAAAATTGTATTAATAAAAAGAGGTTTCTAATATGAGATGAAATGTTTAGTATAAACTTTTGCTACTTTAAATCTGTAATTCATTTGCATTGTCTCACACTTTTTGTATTTTTGAGATTTTTTTCACAATCTGGTTTCAGTTTATTGCATTAGCTTACACTTGTTAAAATGGATATATGCAGTTAAAAACCTTATCTCTAAGAGTAAAGTAGTAAATGATGGTAGAATTTATTTTAGAATAATGTTTGAACTGTGTCATTACTGTTGTGACAAATACTCCAACTCTGCCGACAGCTACATGTGATTATCTGCACGCTTTGGGGAGGTCTGACTTCTTTTAATTATTTTACATCTTAAGTAACTTTTAAATAAGATTCATCTGAAAAATTACTGTCTTCATAAAAGTGCAGTGATTAGATTTAGTTATTTTTTCTAAATTTGGATTTTTTTTTTTCTTTTCAAGGAGAAACAAGTCTGCAGCAGTATGACATCAAGTCTTTTTATATTAGTTAGAACAAACATGCAAAGAAAGAGAATGACATCTAAAATCATAAAATGTTTTGAGAGTGATTGGGGGCGTGGCTATAAACATGTGAAAGAACCACATTCAATCATTTGGTGTCTTTTTGGTGTAAAATCTTTGCTGCATTTAAACATTTAATAGGTATGTTGGTCCATAATATAACATTTCAAAATAAAAGCCTAAAAAACTTTACAATAACTATGTCATGTTTTCTTTATTATTTTCACTTTCTAATTGCAGGCGCGCTGCTTAGATGATGCCAGAAATGCCAGCAGTGGATGATCACAACGTCAGTTTGGAGAATCAGGGAAATTCCACGTCTACTTAGAACTTATAGATTGAGAGCAAATTTCCACCGCATAAAAAAAAAAAAAATGGATTTCAGTGCAGTTTAAGTGAACGCTGAACTGCAGATTTTTGCAGAGATGCATCGATTTTGCATTGGATGTTTTTTTTTATCTGAAGACAGGCTGCATTGGACGGCGGTCTCTTGCAGCACATTCTATCTGCTGCATTAAGACACTCTCTGTGTCCGTCTGTCCAAATTCCCTGAAATGGGGCTCTAAAATCTGAGGTTTGAGTTGGTTTTTGCAGTGTAGTTTTACTTCTACATAAGTCCTTTTGAGCAGCGTAACTCTTCTATAAAACTGATGTTCCAAACTGAGCTCTCTGACTGCAGATAAGACACTGACTGCTTATAAGAACTCTACACAACCTCACCTCGAAAACCAAACTGTGCCTTCAGCAAGGCATTACTTTAAATTGTTTTCTAATTAATATAGATTATTTTGTGTCTTATTGTAGCTTTTGAACAAAAAAACATAAAAGCACATAGCATATTTTGGGAGTGGTGTACATGTCTTATCTTCAGCTGAAAAGATAGAACTGCAGATACATAAAAAACACATCTGTTGCTTCCATTTGGATATAGTTTCAGCGTTTCTACTGCAGCTCTTTCCCCCCTCGTTTGTCTGACTGTGAATAAGCAGCTTCAGTGTAATGTTGTCCAAGAGTACATCATGTATCAGTAAGTGGTTTTGTCAGCTTCATATCTTCCTTCTGTTTATTTCTGGCTCTTTGCCTTTGCTTTGACCTTCTCCGTGTCCTGAAATGCCCCCGATCGTTGCATTAGAAGACTCTTGTTTGAATCTCTCTCGTTCTGCTTTTGGCTTGTTACAGTAGCTGCTGTTGCTCCAGCAGCAGGAGCAGGTGTGTCTCCTACCTCCTGTGTAGCCCCTCCTCCCTCCTTCCTGTTCTCTTATCACTGCAGTATGGGAGCTCTGTCTGGGAGGCAGCCATTCTATTGTTCTCGCACCCGCTACCTATCGGTGCTCCTGGGGGTGCTGGCGTCGCTCTACCCACTCCAACTCGTGGACGGGTCCGGCTCCAAATCACTGTGACACTTTGGTGCCCTGAGCAAGTTATAGCTTTGTGTGTCTTCTCTCCCTGGACACATCGTGCTACATTCTCTGCAGCAGACTGACGCCATCTTGTTGCTGTCTGTGCTGCCAGGCTGCCCGTCTCTGCTGCAGTCAAACCCTTCCTGCACCGTTTTCTAACATTTCTGTCCTGCCTCGGCCGTTTTTGTGTCCACATCTGTTGCACAGTTTGCATTAGTTTCATCCCGCTAATGAACATACCTAAACTTTGAAGAAAGTCTCATCACAGAGAGAACACTAACAACATCATAAAACTCTTAGAACACGCCATCACTTTCCTCAAATGTCACCAAGAACTTGATCCTGCTTAACTAAAATGAATAATTTACCACAATACAATGAACAAGTGTGAATCAATACAAAAAAAATCATCATTTTACCAACGATGGCACAAAATAATTGATTCCCTTTCTGTGGCTCAAAAAAAAATTGCCATAATTTGTCAGCAACCTTTTAATCCATAAAGCTCATTAACGTTTTGAGGAAAACATTTATCCTGGTTCTTGTCAGTCCAGAGACGGAGTATCTGACAACATGTTAAGTTTCTGTTTGACAAACATTGTGAATGCACAAGCATAAAAGTTGACGTAGAATAAAAAACTTCAATCAAATTGCTGCAAAAGCAGACTTAACTGTCATGACTGGCTTTTTAAAGTTTTTATAGTCTTGAATTTATACAACTGTTGAAAATAAGCTAAATTAGTTAGCATCAGTTTTTTTCTGACAAGATTTTAGCTAGGTTTTAATCTCTGTCTGTCTCAATCCAGCCATCAATAATGATTTTATGGCTATTAAAAACATCTTATTGTGCATAAATGCAGTATAGAAAGAGCTGCTGCATCACTGATTATTTGTGTAGCCACAATAAATGCGGGATGCATGTCTCTTTCTACTGCAGCTGCAGCTGCAACACACCTAAAAACCATCAATAATAACCTCATGAAACTGCAATATTTAGCAAAATAACATTTTACCCTACAAAAATTCAGATTCACCCTTTGTTCTAATATCAAAAAGAGTTCTATTAATCTCTCGTACAGATTATCCATGTGTTCAGAAGTTCCAAACCTTTTTAATGATGTTTTATTTAACATTCTTTGACATTAAATTTGCAACCAAATCCATTTCTTCTACTGCTTTAGCCACTACAGATATTAAATCAACATGTCTATATTTCTGTTCATGCAGCACACAAAAGTTTGCTTGCTCGGGGTAGTACGCTCACTAACTATCCAATCAAACGGTGTGAATAAGCTGATGTCACCGTACGTCTCCTAGAAGATCATCAACTCAAAATCTGATTGGTTGAAGCAAAAGTTTAATCGAGGCTTATTTTTGTGTCAGAGGGACCTGCGACACTGATTGTGAAGGCATCCAGGCAGATTTCTTTGAATTTGACCCCGCCTGGCAACAAGTGATGGCTGAAATGTGATTGGTTAAATACTTTAACATGAAAATACTGTGCACATCTGGAAGCAGCAGCCAGGGGAAAAGCTACAAAAGGACCATTTGGAATTATTTAAAAAGCATTCATGGACAAAATATAATATCAGTTTGTGCATAAATATTAAAACATGCAGATGGGTTATAAAACTATTAAAAATTAAAGGTGTGATGAAGTTAGCTTACATTGAAAAATAATCTGGCACATGCATGATCAAATAGAAAAAGAGCAAAAACTCATAGCTGACAGCTAAATTATCTATATTTTCTTTTTATGCTGGGTAGGAACTGGGTGGGGGACGCAGCACCTGTTTAAATTCTGTTCTGACACATTTTTTTTGAAGATTCTCATTTTATGATTGACAGATTTATGATTATCACAAAGGAGACTTCCATCAGCCTTAGCATGGCAAATGGGGGGCTGCAGCCTTCATTGCTATGGCTTAAAGAACCACAACTTTATGATAGACTCTAAGAACTTTTGTTTTAAAATAAAAGAATGAAACAGTATAGAAAAATCCATTTGTCGCATCATATTTGTTTTTAAATCTCAGAAATCCAAAATGAGTCATTTTTTTAACAGACGTGTTTGTCTTTTTTTTTCATCAGATAAACTGGTTTTCAAGTAATGAAAAACAGACTTATAGAGCATGGTTATCCTTACAGAATTATTATGTATGAGTACCATGGTGACCAACATGTGGATGCGAGTGGGTGGAGGCCAAAGTAATGCAGAAGTATCAAGTTCAGGAGGTCTTCAATCCTCTCAGAGACTCTGCCAAGAAGACAGTATACTAATAAAATTATAAAGACCATGAAGAGGGCCCAGGAGAATACATTTATATATTTGAGGAGGGTAGACTTAGTTTTCTGTCTCAAGATAAATGTTCACTGTAGCTCCCCACTAATATGGTATATACAAGGTAAAAGCCTGCGTGGTTTCAGGATTAACTGCTTTCAGCCTCCTATGTTTAATTTAAGGGTCGCAGGGAACAATAACATTTGTCTCATCTGCTGAATTGGGAAAGAGCTGCTCAAACTCAGCAAATAGAAAATGGCAAGTAATAATAATAATAATAATAATAATAATAATAATAATAATATTGGTTAAAGGAAATGTATTTATGTTATGGAATTCTCGATCACAATGATCCGTGCAGTTAATACAAATCCCTTGTTTTCCACAATATTTGGAGTTCATGAACCTTTTTATACTACTTTTTTTTTTTATAAAATTCTCTCACCTGATCCATCCAAAGGCAGGCACTGGTTTCTACAGGAAATTGTTAAGACTGCGGCATCAATAATTTGATGAATCCCTGAGAATGAGGTGATTTTCAGTAGCTGCAGAGTTCTTGCTCTCTTCATACAGGTGCGTTAGAACCTTCCTCCGGTCTACCGATAACGATGCTACCAATATTTTTGTTGTAAGGTGCACAAAAAAATGCCCGTGTGACTCACGGGCCTTTATCCGTTTTGTCGTGGAGTATATGAGGTGGTTATCCAGTAGATAAACTCTGCGTGTTGATCATCACGTGCTCGGAAATTTGTGGAAAAGCTGCTAATTTTCAAGATGACAAGACAAAGTGACTCTGTTTTTTTGATGTGTGCTTGTGATTTATTTCTGGGTTTTTGTGTGTAATCGTTCTATGTTCAGTCTATATTTATTGTAATTTTACTTATGTAAGAGTTAATTTCTCGTTTTGGAATTTTATTTGAACTCTGTTTTATTATCTATAAAGTTTTTTGTTAGAGATTTGTTTCTTGTGCATTCTATAGATTCTATTATTTTGTTCCAGTTTCTGTTTGTCTTCTTTTCCACCAGTTGTCCTCAGCTGCCCTGATCCCGTCTCAGATTGCTGCGTTACCACCTGTTCTTTGTTCCTCATTAACTCACCTGCAGCTACTTCAGTAACCTGTTCTTTCAAGTGTGTGTCAACTCCTCTACCTTTCTGTTCTCTGTAATATCTTTGTTGCATTTTCTTTGCTTATCTTGGTCTGCTACCTTGGACCAAACCTTTTTTTTTCCCCCTGTTCCTTTTCTTTGTTTCTGGAACCTGTGATTTGGGGGCATCTTAGGTTTTCTTGAAGAATTTATTAGATTTTAAGTCCAAGTCATCCCATGTTTGGATCCCCATCTGGCAGTTCAGCCACAGCAAATTTCTGTTTCTTTGATATCTTTATTATGACCTGCAGGTTCCACAGGCCCGGCCGGGTTTAATAAAAAATGTTTAAATTGTGTAATTTGCTACAGACATTCATGTGCTTCATTGAACTGAATATTTATCACCACAATGAGCTCATAAATTCAAAGTATTAGCATTTGATTCAAAAACTGCCAAAAAAAAAAAAGACTTGCAGCTTCACTTTTACTTAATCACAAATTTTAGGAAAAAGCCTCGGCTTTTCTGTGGTGAACCATCACAGTAGCAGGATCACATGATTTGCAGCAGTTTTCATCTGGAATCTAGAAAGACATGAAGCAGTGACGAAGGCCAGATGTTTCAGTCATGCATTCGAACTCAGATGTCTGTACTCTATGAAAATCAAGCAGCCAAGCGTCTTCTCTCATACACATCTGTCACATTAAGGCTTTTAACAACCATTACTGAGAACTGATCATCAAAGAACATAACATGAACAGAAATGCATAAATAAAAATAGCAACAATATATGGGTAGGAGTGATGAGGAGTTGCTGATACGTCACCTGGTTACAGTTTGCATGGCAACTAATCGTTAAGCAAAACTTCAAATTCAGGCGTTTTCATCAAAAAGTGAAAATCTGAATTTTCTATATTTCTCTATTATATCAAAAAGCGGCAGCAAGTTGTAAATAAATGCTCTGATAAAAGTAATGGTCATTTGACTAAAAACGTTTTGGATATTGAAGCTTTTTAACTCAAAACAGCGACGAGACGAATGAAATAACTGCTAAATCCTCCATCCGTTTTAGATTTTCTTGCAGCACATGGTGTTTCAGTCTGCCTGAGGAAAAATCCATACACCGCCACGACCAGCTCAAGAACTGAAACTCATCTCCTACTGTAGGCTGTTTCTCCTGTTCCCTCTTTTTTCCCCCTCATGCACTTAGTTACACTCTCTCACACACACACTGGCAGCCTGTCTGCATCACACACACACACATGCATATGCACAAACACACCATCTTTTGTTTGGAGTCAGACGGCATTGAAGGCAGATCCTGTGGCCCATCTCAGGAGAATGTTAATATGCCTGCTCGGGTCTCTCTGGGGATGCAGAGAATGGACTCTGGCTGCTAATGCACTGTCACACTAACCCCACTAACTCCTCTCACGCAGCAGCAGTAACACTGGAGCCAGCAATGAAATGCTGCTAAGTACTCACAACTTGCTTAATCTGCTGTAGATTTTCTTCTTTGCATCTCCTTCATATTGGAAAATAATGCTGATATTCTGTCCGCACCCCATGTGACCTATTAGAACGTGGCTGGATTTTAACAGATTCAGACAACCTCCTTCAGTGTGCAGGTAACCATGATGCTTTGCAACACTGTTAATTCTAGTCATTTGCTTATTAATTTCCCCAGTAATTCAGTCCCACACACCTGTTTTTCTTCTGCTAATCTGCTCACCTCCTTCTCATCCACTAATCACTTCTCCTCAGTTTCTCATATGCCGGGTTCACACGGCAGGATTTTCATCCCGATTTTACCCCGATTTCCCCCTTCTGAGAAGCCTCGATTGTCGGGATGACTCTTAAGATAATCCTAACCAATATTCCTGCCGTGTGTGGTGTGTTAGGAGCGATTGGGTCCTCTCACAAGGATGTTCAATCGTAAATTAGGAATATCCAACATGTTGGATTGTCTTGACCTGATATCGCTGTGTGTGTGTTGCAAGAAGAACCAAGCATGCGGATAGCTCAGTGCAGCATGTAGCCAATCAGAAAGCAGAAAGTGATTAGCCAATCAGAAAGCAGAAAGTGATTAGCCAATCAGAAAGTGAGGTGATGGGAGGCTTGTCCACCCAATGAAGAAGAGGTGACTCTTGATAGCACTCTTGAAAAAGAGAGAGGAATAAAAAACAAAAACAGCTAACATGGCGCAACAGAAAATCCGGTGGACATCAGAGATGGAGGACTAGCTAGTGGATATGACGTTTGTCAACCAGCGGTGCATTAGCGCTCCTTCTGAAGTCACACTCATTTTGCCAGGTTTCTGAGAATTCTCGTTTATACTGAGAATGTGGCGAGTGAAATCGCATGACATGAGACACCACACACAGTAGGAGCAGAACAGGAAAAAGCCCGATTTCTTTTCAATGTGTGTGTGCGGTCTGAAACTCTTGCGACACAATAAAAATCCTGCTGTGTGAACGAGGCTTTAGTCAGTTTCAGACCCTGTTATTTTCTCTTGTTTTCTGATTTCCCTACGAAATCGCTCTGTTTGTAAGTTGTTTTCTCTGTGTTTGTCTCTTGTCAGCTTTTTTTTTAATAATTAAATTGGTTTTGCACGCATTCCTCTGCCACCCGAGCCATTTGGGTCCCTGTGTTACGCTGAATACGACAATTGTTTGCAACCAAACAGCTTTTACTTTTATCAGCGTTTTATTTTAATGGACACAGTGTTGTAGATGCATGAGGATTCAGGTAAATAAAGCTGCAGGAATTTAATGCTTTTTATGAGATTTAATGAACTAGGTGACGAGATGAACACAAGCAAAATGATGAGCTGTGCTTTTCAGACAAAACTCAGTAAATTCAGAAGAAGAAGGACATAACAAGCAGAAACTATCAGGGGAAGAACTGATGTCTGGTTACTAATTTGTGGCAATGATCTGGCAAAAAGAGTATAAAACAACCAGATGTTGCCACAAAAAACAACATATATTATATATTTGCAAAAATACAGTGTTGTGTTGAATTTTAAAAGCCCAACTGCAACTTGATGTACATTCAATACACATTTTGTTGTCAAGTTGCCTAAACTTCCCCAAAATAACAAAGACTGTTATAAATATAAACATATTTAGAAACTTACTTTTTTAACTTAGTATATTTGTTGGATTTTAGGAAAACGTGGGTCAAATGAGGTGGGTTTTAATTACCAAAAATTTGGATATCAGCAAATGACAAAAAAGCCAAAACTCCACATTAAAACCTCTAACACCCTGACAGTCTACACATGGGGTTTGACTGTGGAACAACCGATCTGCAAACATCATGTCTAGCTACAAATCATGGGAATACAACTACATTTCATCTCTGAAGAAATGATCTGTGAAGTAATACAATCAACTTTCCATTACTCACTCGATCTGGGAGTTACATCCCTCCTGCCAGCAGACCAGAGGTCACAAAAACACTATTGTGTTATTTCCCAGTGACAACCGAAGAGATGAAACACACTCTATCTGTTAAACATTTGCACAAATCAGAATTAATGCCACTAAATATACGGATCCCTTTCTGGATGCTTTGCAGATTTTACTGACACTTTCAGAACAGGTAAATCTGGACGCTTTTTTTTTTTTCCCATCTCATTTTTTTTAATCTTTGGCCCTTTTTAATGTTAAATATTTTTATATTCTTAAAGTTCACTTTGTTGGTGAAAATTCATTCAATCTCTAACGTGGAATGTCTCAACGACAGTTTAAAAAAATCTAACTTGCAGGTGTTTTTAAGCTCTGTCTCTAAAACAAGAACTGCTGCCTCTTTATACATTAAAGTGGTACAAAATAACTTTTACAACTTTAAGCTACTTAAGTGGAAACCCACAAAAAACTTGTTCAGCTTCATATTAGACATCACTCCTATATCACACTTAATAACTTCACTGCACCGGGTCGCTGTTCTGATGAGTTAACTGCCCTTAGATGTCTTTGGAAGTTTATACAGTATTCTTGTTTATGGTGAGTGTGTCCTGTTAATTATTTAAGCATATTTTTATGATCCTTTCCTGATATTTTCTATATAAAAGCCCTCTGGGTCCTTATCGGTCATTGTTGGGTCCTTCTTCTCTGGGTGTGTCCAAACATTTGCCTGTCAGTCTGACAATGCAAAGAAAGTAAAAGGAACATCATATTTAGTGTTCCTGTCCTGGGAGAATTTATTTAAAGGTACAATATGTAAGAATTTTACAGTGAAATACTCACACAACAGTCTAATGTCCCACCCATGTTGAAAATAAATTCACATTGTAACAGATCTAGATCTCAGCCTGGGTGGTCGCTAGTTCCGGTCATTTTAAAAAAGCTAACCCGGACCGTAATCATTATTTACACGTCCAGACTTCCTGGTTCCATAACGAATCATGTAAGTCTGCAAGGCTGCCAAGTCTTCAACACAAGCCGCTAGAATTCCACAACGAGCAGCAGCAAAAAGTAATAAACCACCACATCCTTCCAACTGAGCAGCCGAGCTGCACGTGATGGGGCGTTCAAATGCACTAAGGAAAACTCAACGCTGAACAAATAGACCTTCAGACATTCCCAAAAATTTAACAAAAACAAGAAAAAATTAAATGAAGATCAACATCAGAACTGGCAAATAAACAGAAAAATCAGGGAGGGGAGGGGGTGAGTGGCTGAGAACGGATGTTTTTTTTTCTACACGAACTGCGAGACTCGGATTTGACTACAAGGTCTAATTCTTACATACTGTACCTTTACTAGGTAAAATGTGTTTATGGAAAAATATGGAAACAAAAATGAACAATAAATCTGCTTATTGAAGTCAAGACTGTGGAACGGCACATGTGCAGAAGGAAGGTAGCACATCTCAACAGGTAGCATATTTCTACAGAACACCGGTTCAAGCAATGGCCGTCTGAGACACGACTGTAAAAAAGTTATTCAGTAACAGGAAAGTTAGATGAACTCTACGTCTCAGTAAAGTTTGTTTGATATGTTTTATAAACATCGATACCTTTGCTTCTGTTCTGAGGTTGTGAACAGGTAAAAGCTTCTATCCATTGTATATTTGACTCTCTCATGATCAATAAATTTCCCCCAAAATTGAACGGCAGTGTGCAATAAAAGCATTGAGACCAGAATCATGTCAACTCCCTTTAATCAGCTGTATTTGTTCATCCTGTTCCTCTCTCAGCTGATTTGATGCATGATAGATTTCAGCTTCAATAGCAGAACTTGTGCACATTCAGCTGTTGTACCTGAAAATCCGAGAGGATCTTGATCAAACTGCAAAAATCCGTCTGACGCGCCGTCTGAACGACCCGACTCTCGAGGAAGCAGATGGAACTTTTTCACGACACAAGGCATCGGCCCAACTCAGGTTCCTCCCAGCTGCTCGTGCGGTCTTTGAAAGATAACTCTTGTGATCTCAGCTCTCCGTCAGCAGCTGCTATCCAGTTAAACAAAGTATTGATCCAGGCCATCACTTTCACACTTTTGTTTGTGTAGGCTGGTGGAGATGATCTCTGAAGTGTTTATGTTGTGTTTGTGGTGTCAAAGTGCGTCTCGGTGTTTTATATGTACATGGACTGAAACACTCATTAACATGAAATACTGAAAAAAAAGGCAACTATTTAATTAAAAAATTTTTTTGCTGCAATCATCTGGAAATAAATGTTAAACTGTTGCAGGTTGTTTTTGTGGCTAAAAAAAACTTTTATGAATATAAATATTTACACATAATTGAAGTTGAAGTGAAAGACAGACTGTTAATATCAGTAGAAAACGTGTTTCCTGTAAATTAGAAGCTCTGCAGTCTGCAGCTATAAAAGCTCAGTCTGTGTTCTATAAATATCCGTGCATCTTGACATTGTTTAGACGTATACTTTAACCTGCATTCTGCTAATTAAATGTGTTTGTTAAAAAGTGTTGCTGCCACAGTCAACCTAATAAAATTTAAGAAAAAAAAAACTTCTTTATTTGGGAAAAAAGTGAGTTGATTAAGTTTACGGCAAAGATGCCTTGCTAAGGTTGAAAAAAGAAGTTGTGTTAGGAAAAAATGTGCTGCAGGTTAGACAATGACAGACTCAAGGTCAGATACCTACAGAGGATGAATAGCTCATACAGTCTCCTTTTAGTTATGAAACACACAGGAACAAATGATGAGTTGACTTCGATCTTGAACCTTTCTTGTAAATTCCAAGTTGCACATGAGCTACTATAGAGTTCCTCATGAATCACTATCAGTAAATCAACCTGCGTATGAAGATTTTGTTAAATTGGTCTTTTAATAATTCCAGAGCAAAACCACAATGCAGAAGCCAGAGGTTCTTAAATGTTTCGAGACAGACGGGAAAGTTCAGTTTCCATGTATGAGTCCCAGGGCCAGTTTCAGGAGGACATTTACAGGACAATTGTCCTCTCAATGTAGTTTCAGAGTTGTTGCTCACATCTGGAAATCATCTGGATTACTATATTTTCTGTGAGTGAGAAAGTAGGAGAAATAAAAGACAGCTGTGGGAGGGAACCAAACTGCAATTTGGTCTGAAATTGGGTAAATTATGTGGATTTTAATGCAAGTGACTGGATTTTTGGTTTAGTTTCTGTGATTATTATTATTTTTTGTGTTATTGATGGTTGTTCTTTCTGCTCCCCACTCACACCTCGTCTTAGTTTTTTAAACATCACACCTGTCCTGTCTTGAATCTTTGTTATCTTTGTTTTCATTCTGGGGTTTCTACGTGTTAATTTCTCGTTTTAAGAAATGTTTCATCTTTGAAAGAGTCAGTGCTGCTAAATTATTCTGTTTCTTAATGTTAAATAAAATGTGTCTTTTGATGCTTTTGCGATTTGCTTCCTTTACATCTTGACATTTAATATATAACATATGCTCACTATGTCCTCACCTTAAAGAGGTCCTTCCATTAAAAACAGTTTTTCTGAGGTTTCTGTTGTATATTTTAGCTCCACATGTGTTCTTACCTTCATAGTGGGTGTGAAAACAGGTCAACAACTTCTCTTTCAGTTTTAATCTCTCAAACTATGCAGGTGGTGATAAAACCCGAGTTCTCCCGAGTCCGAACGGCCTGTATCTGTTTCGTCACAACTCCTTTGTTCGTTAGTATTCATCAGCTCCCGCAGTTGAAACCACGCCTAGCATGCTGCTGGCTAAAAGCTGTAGCATAAGACGTAGCAAACAGGAAGAGACTGTGTGATGTTGCCATGCACAGTGGGGCAGGAAACAGTATACCTTGCTCTGATAGGCTAGTTTGTTAGCCAATCAGAGTCCAACAAATTTGTATAATGAATATTAATGAGTTGCTGCCGAAGCTCGACGATACCAACCGAAAACAGATTGAAAGGTCTGTTAATCAGTGTTTCCTGACATTTTTTAGATATAAATTGTTTCATATTACTGGTTAATACTTAAGAAATAACCGCAAAGTCCTGAAATGTGTATGAAATGGACTCTTAAGATCTATTAATCAGATCTTAATTACTGAGGAATAATTAGGGTTAGAAGTTTCAGAAAACAGGCTACACACCTTCTAAATTCAAACTTCCATCATTTTTCAAAACCACAGACTTAGCTGCATTATGATTCCTGACGTCACTCGTGCTCGATCTTGTTTTGGGTTGCAGGAAGCTGGTGAGTAAGAGGAAATACAGAAATACTCAGAAATGCAATTTTGAGTTTTTGTCCCTAACATCAGAAAATCCCCAAAAGAACATGTTTAACGACATGAAAAACATGATTTTCATCAGAGTGGGTGTTTAAAGATGTGATTACACTCTTATGATAAAAGCTGCACAAACATTTACAAAGTTTTAAATGTTAAGTTCTGAGAAGCTTATTTAAAAATATGTAGACGTGAACCATCTTGAATTTGCCAGTTGTCAAACATTACTTGTGTCCGCTCCGAGCGGTTTCTGTCTTTCTGTCATGGAGCCGTTTATCTCAGGTCTCTGCGGCCGCCAGCCGCTTCAACGAAAGGCCCTTTTGGCCAGAGTCCACGTGGCACAAAAAGGCCGCAGCATTCCTGATGTCTGTGGTTAATCTGTGGTGTCAGCTTGTGTTAACGCCGCACCACCAAATTTGAGGGTACACAAGGCTGGGGAATATTAAAAACTCCCATCACCAGCATTCCTCCATAGGAGAGCGTGGGTCTGATGAGTACGAGGGTCACCTGAGGTCGAGCATTAATTTTTTCGCGTGTATTAGTGCGGCTCTTATTGTTGCTGGACGGGAGGTGGGGCCGAAACAGGAAGGAGGGAACGCACTTCAAAGAAAAGCCGCTTTCTTCTCGTCTGTCTTCACTGAAAGTTGGCTAAATGAGCTTTGTGGGGGATTTTGTTCCTGCTGTTAAACAATTCAAAAACTCGAAGGAAGATACTGAAAAGGACAAGAGGTCATTTGAGTAGTTAATTATTTTGAGTCTAAACCTGCCAGATGCTCTCTGCATCCTGCCCTAATTGACCTCTTGTAACCATGAGATATTGTTCTGCTAAATTTGAGAAGTCCAGTAAGTGTCAGTTCGGACTGGCACTGGAAAAAAAAGACCACATGTCAAATTTCACAGAGCTGTGAGATGGAGAACTTGAGGGAAGGCGTTTGTCTTCAGATGTACAACCCTGAAACTCTTGTTTCATTTCAAAGCTAAACAAGTGAGAAAACTAGCTCCTAGAGTTTACTTATCATATTACAAAGAGAGAGAAACTTTGATCGACAAACAAGAGGGAGAAGAAAAAAAGACAATGAGCTGTTTGTCTGAGGCTGATGTGCAGACACGCAGCATATGTTGAGTTCTCTCTGGCTCCCAAAGAGAAGAGACAGGAATGAATTCAGGGTCAGAGGTCAGATATATACATGTGCAGCGTTGCAGCATGGCAACAGGTGCTGCTCAAGTCACGGCCAACTTGTTTATAGTCTCTTAATTCCCGTAAATCTTCAATCATAAATGTTCCTCCATTTAACATAGCTTTTTGTCTTTACCCACTTTTAATTTCTGCTGTTGTCGTTTTTGTAGTTGACAAATAGCTCGTCTCAAAATATTCAGGGTTCGGCTGTTTTTCTTATATAAAACTGTGAAATTGCAGCTGGAGAAGTCTGAACGAAAAGAGAAGCTCAAAGCTCGGGGGCTGGTGATGTCTCGAGAAACGAGAGTTCTGTGCCAAGGTATTCCTTCTGGCTCCTGAGAGAGAGAGAGCGAGAGAGAGAGAGAGAGAGAGAGAGAGAGAGAGAGAGGCCCCACCGCTCAGCACAGTGAGGTCAACAAGTACAGACCATCACCCACTGCCCCGCGAACACAAAAACTTAAATATGCAGGGCTGTTCCTTTAAGATGGGAAGAGAGGGGAGCTGAATGCACTCGCAAATATTGCTGCTGCCTCGATAGAGAGGGAGGAGGAAGACAAAGATGTTCCACTGAGGTGGAAAAGGACAAACTTTTTTTCTGCTGCTTTCGCTGCAAAGCTGTAAAGCTGCAATTATTCATAATGTAAAATTATGGGTGTCAGTTTGCTGATTGCGCTGCTTGGAGAAAAAGAGTCTTGTTGCTAGGAGAGGAGAGATTTAGTCTTCTCTTATTGGCCACTCGGATGCGTAAGATGGCCCAATGAGAGGCCTCCATCCGAACAGCAGAGCAGTAGTAGAGCTACCCCCACATGCAGACCTGATTAATATGTCAGACATGTTTTATGGGTTAACTTGAATCAGGCTGGATGTATCGAAAAGACTGCAGCAGCAGTGTGTGTGTGTTAGTCTATACAACATGCGTGCCAGAGGGGGATCGGTGGGCTGGGGGGGGTGATGCTGTTATACACATTTTGCAGACGTAAAGTGATGTTGATTCTTAAAATACACATTTAAAATGAACAGAGTGAAAATAAGCAGAAAGACTTCACACATGCAACATGATTAAAACCGTGTACGTGTGAGAGAAACAGCCTTATGTTTAAAAAGAAGGCTCATGCACACAGATGTTTGTTTTGTTATCCTTATGGGGACCGTCCATTGACTTCCATTGATTTTAGTAACTAGATTTATACCTAACCCAAACCCTTTTCCTAACCTTAACCATTACTGATCTATAACTAACCCTAAGACTAACTAAAACTCTATTCACACCATACCTATAAACCTAACCCCTAACCCTAAAAAGGGGATTCCCCCCCATGGGGACCAGGCTTCGGTCCCCACAAGAACCCTCGGACCCCAGAAAGATAGTAAAAGTCAGGAAACGGGTCCCCAGGAGGTCAGAAAAACAAGCCCACACACACACACACACACACACACACACACACACACACACACACACACACACACACACACACACACACACACCTCCCTTCCAACACCCTAACATGAAATACATGCAGTAAAAACAATGACCAAAAAGTTTTCAGTTCAAGAAATCTAGTGAGCATTTTTCCGATGAAAGACTTGATAATTAAAGTGTCATAAAACATTGAAAGTGAATATTTAGTTTTGATGTGATACTGATGTTTGCATCTGGTGGAGAATGTAAAGAATAAAATATGAATGAATTTGGTCTATTTTTACGAATATGACCTGCAGAACATGCAGGGATGTCAACGTTCTACTGATTTATTGTGGTGAAGAAGAGTCAAGCCGAAAAGTAAAGTTCTCTATATTCCAACCCTCATATATGATCATGAGGGTATTGAGTGAAAGAAGGAGGTCACAAATACAAGAGCCTGAAATGAGCTTATTCAGCAGAGTGGTTGGACTCACCCTCGGAAACAAGACGAGGAGCGAAGCAGGCGGTTCTTCTCTGCATTGAAACAAACCAGTTGATGTGGTTTAAGCATCGGACGCTCCCTGAACGCTCTCCAGTAGAGGGTCTTGACATGTCCCACCCAGAGGAGAACACTGGGCAGACACAGTGTTGGGAAGAGGGGAGTTTGAGTATCTCTGCTTAAGCTGTTGCTTCATGACATGGTCCCAGATAAAAGGGTAGAAGACAGATAGATGAATGGAAGTGTCCTCCCTAGCCCCACCCACACTATAACATAAGGTAGAGTCAATATCTTACCTGTTTACAAGGACAGGCAGTAAGGGTGGAGTTTATTTCCTCAATTGAAGGCTGAGAAGCAGGAGGACGTAAAAATGTGCAACAGAAAAATAAAACAACTGTTTTCATTATTCATTAAACCAAAATTATACGCTCTTGGCTTATTTACTGATGTGTTTCATGAAACTATGTGTAAATAAGTCCAGACTTCATTAGTTGAATGGGCCAGATGTGGCTCAGGACCCACCACTTGAAAACAGTCATTTATTTACAACAAAAATGTTAGTAATAATGCACAGCATGACGTCAACACTGAGACATGCTACATTTCAGCATCACATCTTGTCATAGTGTGTTGAATGGACCAAAGTGCCAAAAAACCTGCAAAGACTCACAGGAAACACTGTGGCAGAAACACACGAGGAGATGACTGTGGCTGCCGACAACTTAAATGAAGAAACCAAGGTGTAGTTGCAGGTGATTGCAGAGTGGGGGCTGCTGGGAACTAATCAGTTGACACAGTGAACAGGTGTGACACGTTAACCAGACAGTGTAAACTGGAACTGAAACTACAGATAGATGCAGAACAGCACAGATTAACAGTTTCATGATTCATGATGCAAACGAGGAGACTGAAAGGAGCTGAATAAACTCACTGGGACCTAAAACACACACAGACAACAACGTATTAACCAAGACGACATGAATAAGTGTTATTAAGGAAAAATCATGACCAGAAATAAAGAACATTAAAGGCAAAGGAATAAAAAGATAAACAGGAAGAACTCATAGATTAAAAGACAGGAACTGAATGAAACATACAAGAACCAATATAATCAAGGGGAGAACCGAGAAACTAAAGGCTCCAAAAAACACAGAATGGCATGAAGACAAAACAGAAACACAAAAATTTCAAAATAAAATCACAGAAAAAAGAGGAAAAAACTCCATAAAATAAAAAAAAAACAACTCAAAACCCAGAACCACAACCTAGTTACAGTGTCGAGAAAGTAATGAATCTTATTACACTATGGCTTTAATTTGAATGTGTTTAATAGAAAGATGATTGTATCTTTGTTCTTTTTTAGAGTTTGAGTTTTTTGTGCTGAAAGTTATGCTAAAATGTCAAAAAGCCCTAAAATCGCTGGTGGAAAAGAGATTTGGCTGTGAATTTAAGCACAGCCATATTGACTTTATGTTGCTCCGCCCAATCTGCTTCTTCCAGCACCTTTAACAGACTGTTAAGAGAAACAAATCAAATTTCAGAACAAGCTGCTGATGATCAGAGCCATCGCTTGTCATAGCTACTTTTAAATCTTTTATTTTGGCCAATTTATGTATGAAAACTTCACAGTAAGACCAGAAAACCTTTCCAAACTTGCACGATATTAAGTGTTTTGGATTAAATGAAGGAAAAGGTCAAGTGTCAAGACTCATCGATGAAAAAGCTTCTCTGATTGGACCACGTAGGTCAGTGGTCATCAAATCCTGTCCTCTGGGGACCACTATCCCACGTCCCTGCTCCTACAAACCCGATTCCAATAACTGAATCACCTCCGAAGTCCTGCAGACTTACCTGAATCAGGTGTGTTGAAGCAGGAAAACCTCGCGTGTCTTTTTAGAAGCAGCATTTAATTTTTACTTGCAGTAAGAAAATTGGAGGAGAATCTGTTTTTGGATTGTTGGCTTTTGATGTGATTGTGCAGTTTTCTATTTAAAGAAAGGATCTGAGTTCATGTGGTATTGGTTCCCACCTTCTATCAGCCTGAGCAGAGGTCTAATCAGACCAACTGAGAACACACGTGTGGGCGTTCAGGGCCAGTTAAGATGTGATGTACATCTGCTCCATGAGGGAAAACATCACTCTGCACTGCAGTGTCTCATATTAGTACATGATAAATAACCTTTTTATTTTTATTTTGGCACAGTTTTATTTAAAAATCTGTTCCACATTAATGACTAAGTACCGATACGACTACATTAGAATGGTATCGGCCCTGATACTCAATGCCAGTATTGATATCGGTTTATCCAGATTGAGATGTTTGACACTATCATGGCAATAAATCTAAATATTCTACATTTGTTTTTCCTGTTTCTGAGTTTTTATGATTCTGCAGCTTTATTAGATTTTGCACTTTCCCAAAAAGAACCGTTATATTGAAAAATTTTCACGTTTTCAGGTGAAAGATCTAACAGTAGATAATGACATTTTTTTAACATTATTCTCATAAATACTGTAATACTAATAAATGACTTAGATATTATCATCCAAAAAGTTTTCAATTGTTATTATTATAATATTAATTATTATTATTATTATTATAAAGATTGATTTCATAGAAATGATCAACCTTTTACAAGTTATTAATTCAATATAAAAAAATAGTATGTACTGTAATGCATAATTTCATCTTTTCACACTTTTCTATTCCATAATATTTTGTGCATTTTTATTTATAATATGAATTGTCCTTCTAAGAGATAAATAAAGTTTGATTCCATTTGATTCTGTCATTGATGTGAATTGTTCATTCTGCAGCTGAACTGAGGCTGATTGAATCTCTTTGCTGTGGTAGAAACTGTAAATAATTGGATTTTAGTTTTTTTTATGTGGTTTGTTTGCTTCTAAAGCTTCATCACTTCAGCTCTGATCTCAGACTGCCTGTCTTCAAACATCTTCTGTGTTTCCACAGAAGCTTTTAGAGTTATTCTTATCACCCAAAAAGAAACAAGCTAAAAATAAATGATCTACTTGTGAAACCTCAGCTGATTACAAACCACTACACATGCCAGAAGAAGAGAAAAAGTCCTGACCTGAACGTTTGTTACATTTTTTTAAGGCATTCAGCTTCAACAGTCTGTTTGAGCTAAAATAGAAAAATTAACTTTGAGTGGTCAATGTGCAAGAGCTGCCCTTATTTCTGTAAAAGTAATCGAAGGATGCACGTCCTGTTTAAGTTTAACGGGTTCAGTAATCAGTTCCTGTCTGACCGTCTGCTTTGCAAAATAAAGTAGAAAAGAATTTGGAGAATTCCTGCTAAATGAGAAGGATCAATGTAAAATTCCTGAGACTTTTTTGAGTTATATGTATCAAGCTTATCTAATGCAGTTTTTCAAACTGACTGTCTGGGTTTTTATGAACGTACTGATTCTGTAGAGAAGAATCACATTCCATGGATGAGTTCTTGAAAAGATTCAGAGAATCAAAACAAGTTTGTTGCTACACAGTTTGGTTAAAACATGCCAAATCTTCTACCAGAATATATTCTGGTATACAAAATCATCTTAGAAGAGAAACATCTTTTTAAAGTTTGGTTCCTGTTGCTTTAACTTGACATCAGGAACGTGCAGAAAGTTTATTTTTCTTTTCCCGTTCAACACTTTGTGAAACAGGCCCAAAAATCAGAAGTTATTCGATGTGTTTTGTGTCATTTTAAATCATTATTTTTAAGAAAGCAGACGCACCTTTTTACTTTCATTGTTTTTTTCTTTTCCCAGCATCTAGCCTTCTGTTTTTTTTTTTCTTTTTTTTGTGTAGGCACATTGTTTCAGGTGTCCCATGTTGTACATGCAGTTGTTAACATCAGAGATGTGGAAGTATCACTCCTGAATTTAAGGATCAGGCTTCTCCAGTATTTGCTTTGTGCTTCCTTGTTTGTAAGAGGCATAGTGGACCGATAGCAACCGACTGGCTCGTCGTCAAAGGGTCCAAGTTTGATCCCTTTCAAAGCCGGTCTGGACAGATCCAGTCAGGTTTCAATCCCTCCTCAGCCTTTTGTTTAAACTTTCATCTCAAAGCGGATTCTGCCAGATTCACTGCTGCAAACAGGGAATGTTGTTGCTCACAAGGTTTATAAAACAAAGTTTCAGCTTGGTCATACTGTTGTGTTACTGGCTGATCCTGAACAGAAGGAAATGATTCAGGTTTGGACTCTTTGGGAAAATAAACTCTGTCAAATACTGCCCTCTAGTGGAAACACAAAATAAAAGGGCTGCAATAAACTGAATGAACATCTGTCTTTAGATCAATTAGATACTTAAATTATACTTTTTATTAGGTATGTTTACATCTTTGGTATTTTTACCTACTTCTTCACAAAAAGCTGCCTTATGTATAAATACGTATACAAGAAACATCCGTAGAATTTATAAGAAAAAAAAACCAGCGTTTTTTTAAGGACTCATGACATCTGATGTATTTTCTGTATCTTTAAGTTTTACGTGCCAAATTGGGTTTAAAAAAGCTATAATTATCTTGCAAAATCTGTGTGTGTGTGGAGACAGATGCACAATGAAAACTGAAAGTGTGGGTGCTTTTATTTGTTTTTGTTGTTTTCTGTTGTTTTTTCCTCTATTTTTTAGATTTTATGATTTTTCTTGTTGTTGTTTTGGATTGCTGTTGTTTGTGGTGTTTTTTTGCTTTCCCAAGGCTCTGCCGTTAGTTTATTAATTAAGCCTCGGGCACAATGACCCATACGAACACATTGTTGTATGAATCCTCTGTTTTATTAGAAACCTGGAATTTGTGAACATTCATAGAGTTCGACACTGTTTCCTACAGGAACTTGGTAAGACTGTCGCACGAGTAACTTGATGAATTCTTGAGAATGAGATTTTCTACCGTAACATTATAGGCTGAGCCCTAATGTACCAACATCAGTGTGACCGCCCATTTTATAATAAACTTCTTTTCCCATTTACTCACTTTGACTCCTTTACAAAATTTTTTTTTTCCTCAGAAAATGTCATTTGAGCTGCACGGTGGCGCAGCTGCACCTTCCTGCATGGAATTTGCATGTTCTCCCGCTTGGGCGGGTTTTCTCCGGGACTCTGGCTTCTTCACACAGACCAAAAATATGCTTGAGGTTAATTGGCAAATCTAAATTGTCCCGAGGAGTGTCAATGGTTGTCTGTGTATACGTTGCCCTGTGATGGACTGGCGACCTGTCCAGGTGAAGCCCCGCCTCTCACCCAATGACTATTGGAGATAAACACCAGCCCCCTGAGACTCTGAGCAGGAACAAGTGGCTAAAGATAATAACTGACAAATGTAATTATTTATTTATTGAAAGATAATACAAAAGTAATTCATTAAAATATTCTGATAAAAACAACAAAAACAAAAGTCTTTTTAAATGATAATTGTGACATCTTATTTTTGCTCTCAGTCTGTCACCAGGTGATTCCTCCTCTGATCATCTGTTGTCGATACAGTTTCTGGTTAAAGCTAAAGAAATATAATCAATGAGAATACAACAAATTCTTTCATTAAGTGATGAAGGATTAGTATGATGTCACCCATTCTTCATTCACTAACACTGATACAAATCTTTAAACAGACGTGGCCAAATTAGTCGGTACCCTCCCAGATCATTAAGCAAAAAGAAATTAAATCATTTGTTTTTTGTTATAAATGAGAAAATAAACAGATTTGATGTTCCTCATTATAATGCAGGTTTAATAATCATTTAGTCTGTTTCAAACTGTTTAACTGTCTGTCATTAGTATCATAGGAGACTCCAGGATTTTCATCAGTCATTCAGTCTGTTTAAAGTAAACAAACAGACTCTTGGGTATCATTGTGTGCACCACACCGAACATGGACCAGATAAAGCAAAGACCTGAGCTGTAGGTTTGGTGACCACAGCTGACAATATTATTAAAGTTTATGGACACCAGATGGGTAAAATAAAAAGTTAAAACGATAAATGAACCATCCAAAACTATTTAAGATGAACTCCAAGGTCAAAGTACGACACTTTCTGATCACACCATTCATCACATTTTGAACTATGAGGCTCCAATACTGACAAAAACACACAGAAATGCATGTTCACAATCTACAAACGCTTCTGAGAGATTATAATACGACTGATGAGACTAAACTGGAGTTCCCTGATCAAAGATTATTATTTATTTATTTTTTGCTTAAACTGGAAAAGCACCAACAAAATTCTGCACGTCTGCATAAATATAAAAAAAATAGCTCAAAAAGTTTGTGAAGATGTAGTTGGTCAATTTTTGGTTATTACAAGGCATCATGGCAAAAAAAAAAATTAAAAACCTTTTTATTTTCTCTTAGCTGGTGCCACATCTGTAAAGACAACCAATGTGTGGGTTGAGCAGCATGTGGAAGAAACAAAGACAACCACCGCAGCCTGACTCCGCCTCATCATGGTCACACACTGATGCTGGATGGAATCCCAATCTTCAACCAGACATTTGTCTAAAGTCAGCTGATGTGGTTGGTCACTCGGCATGAATAGCACACCCAAACTTTGGCAAATTTTTTATAGGCACAATTAAACCCACATACACTGTTCTGCTGCTCAACCCAAAAATGTGACACCAGTTAAGTGGAAAAAACAGATTTTCTGCCCAAAAGTATTGTGGCAACAAAGAAATCATCCACCAAACACATTATCATACTGTGTTTGTGTAAATGCAAAAGCAGCTTAGTAGCATCAGGAATATATTGATTATCTATAACATTGCATTAGATATTATTTGTAAATCGCAAAGATTTATTTTGCTGAGGCACTGAAGGCACCATGGAAACCATAGGCCATGTTAACAGGCACGTAGGCTCTTCCCAGCTCCTCAAACGTTTTGGCATCCAAAACCAGGAGGAAAGTTCCTTTCTCCTGTAGAAAGAGAAAAAAAAAGTATATTAACAAACCTACATCAGTATCAGAACATGTAAAAATGATTAAGTTACTGTAAACTTTCACTAAAAGTCCTTCAATATTGGACACAAATAAAAACAAAAAATTACAACATCTGTGTTTTGTATTAAACAGTAAGCTAAATCCATTCAGTCACATGTCAAAAGACCTTTCTCAAATCAACATGATCATTTTCCTTAAAATGCTTAGAGATTTTACCACATGCAGTGATAATTGTAATTTTTGTACAAAAATTTTGGCAGAAAATTGGTTAAACCGTCATGAACGTGGGTGTGGCTGTTGTTTAGGATCCAAATATACAGGCAGGTAAAACCCAAAGCCAGTTTTTAAATTAGAGAAACATGAAAAAAGAAGCTCAGGTATGATAAAACATTAAACCAAAACAGAAGCAAGAACGAAAATTACATCAAAGTATATACAATAAGGAAAAACTAAAAGTAATAGTAATGTTACACAAACAAAAAACATCTGACAGAAGCAAATAGGCAGTGAAACAGAGAAAAATTTGACTGAAGAAAGATTACATGAAATTATCTCACAGTAATAAAAGTGCAAAAACTATTTTTTTGTTACATACAGCCTGAACAATCTAGAATTTCCATAATTTTATATGGAAGTTAAAAATATGTTAGTACACAGAGAGCAGAACATTGAAGTTTTCAGAGTCAATAGCTACAGACCTCAATTTCATGTAGTGTTCATATCATCTTAAAAACTGTGTGTAGAGCTTCATGAAAGGGTTTCCATGGTTACATCGATGCAGCAGAGTGAAGGACACTGTCACTAAACTCTACAGCAGTGAGAGATGTTTTACTAAAGGGAAGAATCAGACTTATCTGTCTGGTAATCTGATGGACGACTCTAAGGTTGTGTTCACACCTGATAGTCAGGTGGACTCGGTTCGATTGGGTTTGCATTCACACTGTTAAACGAACCAAATAAGTTTGTGTTTCATCCTCGCCTGTGGTGGCGCTGTGCAGTTACTGCACTACTGCACTTCCTGTTCCGCGAGTTTCCTTCTACAGTGAACATAAACAAACATGGAGTAGCAGCAGGTTCTGGTGGTTTGGGGATCTTTAGTGTTTGGTGAATGTACCAGATCAATATTCTGCAGCAATGGGTTCAGGATGAGCAGATAACGAGGCAGAGGACAGCTTTTAGTGCGGTCTCGGTTCGGCTGTGTTCATACTTGCAATCAAACCGAGACCCATGTTTTTAGGTGAACTAGAGTCGATTGTTTGGTCCGAATCAGAGTTTGGTTGCCCGTTCACACCTCCCCAAACGAACCGGACTTTCTGTGAAAATGAACTAGAGTTTGATTCAAGCAGACTAAACAGGGCTTTTCAGAACTTGTCTGATGTATTGTCTGTATTGTTTCAAGTGTAAAGTTTGATGGAGGTAATATGGTGTGGGGTTGTTGTTCAGGGATAATTTCGTGCTCCCAACTTTACAGGAACAGCTTCTTATCCATCAACAGCCTTTCCAGAAGCTGTTATAACCACGAGGGGTGGTGTGACTCCATATTATACTAAGAATGAGGGGTCATTAAAGTTCATGTGGAAAGACAAACATCCCAGTACTTTTGGAAATATCATGTATTTAAAATGAGATTCCCCCTGATCTAAATTCAAACTACTGTTCTACAGTAAAAAGTATTTATATCTGTTATTTTTCCTTATAAACGTTCTGATGATGTTCTGTTCTGACAGCTTCTGTGTTTAATAAGTTTTAATATAAAACAGGATTTTACCTGCGAAGGGGTGAGAACCACCGACAGGATGACACCATCATCTTCCTCCACAGCATCAGGTGACGGCACAAACACTGGTTCTGATGGGTAGAAACCCTTCTGGTACCAAACCTGCAACGATCCAAGTCACGCAAACTATTAAATCAATGTGACAGAAAGATTTCAATACCAGAAGCTGCTCAAGTTCTTTCAATTTGGTTTTCAGATCTTTTATAACTACTTTCACTCTTAAAACAGAATTTTAAAAAGATGTTCTTCACAAGTTTAGAGAAAAATCTGCACACAACTATTACTTATACTATTTAACAAGAAATAAACACACGTGAAAAGGCAGATATAAAATGAAAAAGGTCTCTCACACATGAACACAAGACTATTTAAACAAATCTCTCTTATTCCTTTAACACTCCAGCAATTAATCAGACCTACTGCAAAAATAGAACTTATGTATATTTTTTTTCCTGAGTGTAACATAAAACTTAACAAATCTGTACACAATCAAACAAATTGATCCCACTACAGCTGCATTATGAATAAAACTACGTCTATCCAGAGTCGCAGACTCTTTCACAACTAAAACCAGCCATCTGCGTCTTTTTCTCGCTCATTAAAAAGATCTTGTTTGAAAGGAAACACTTGAAAATGCTTTTCACTAGGAAAAGCTCAAAGTACTTGAATTTAACAGTGTAGTAAACATCTGCTGAGTTATAATGGTGATGGTTTAGAAGACATGAAAGGCATGTTGATCCAGGAAGTACACCTCCTCCACATACTTTAAGTGTCTTGTCCTTCAGGTCCATCTTGAGCAACGAGTCTCCCACCAGGTGTCTGAAGCCACAGCCATAAAAAAACCGGTATGGTCGAGTGTTAACTCTGCTGTAGTTAATCTGAGGAAACTCCAGGCCACCGTACTCATAGAGGTTATCGCCATAGAGATTCTCATGTTGGCAGAACACCTGTTGAGATAAACATACCTGATGTCAGCATTAAACCTCAGCTGATTTTGGTTTCTTGAACTCAATCACATAATTTAAAATGTAATATTTATCATTTGAGAATGTGTCACTTTTGGTACATATTTAGTGGTTTGTTGTTGAGCTTAACAAGTTTAACATGATGAAAATCATTTCTGGGGGTGAATATTTGTTTTTAATCTCTAAGATCTAAATTTATCACCAATAAAGTTTTTAAACTATCATTTTTTTACAAATTAAAACTATAAAAAGTGTTATTTAACTAGATAAATGTAAAGAGACTTTATGTTATTATGATACATTTATTTCTTGCACTGAGTATAAAGATGATTATTTAGATTTATAAAATCTGGGATTCTATTTCATTATTTAGTTTTTTTGTGTGTTTTTTTACAGAACAGCAGGATCATTCTGAACTATGACTGAGTTCTGTGTATTTCTGTTTGAATGAAAGCCACAGTAACATGGAGGAAACTGCAGCACCCAGATTAAACGCTCTGAAGTTCAACACAGAAAGGTTTCAGCTGGATGTTAATCCCACAAGGTTTTACTGCAAGACTGTGAAAACTACTGATTTAAGTAAAAGTTAGTCCCAGAAACTAAAGCTGACATGTTTTAATTTTGTTTATGCAAGTCTTAAGTCCCGCCCCCTCCTTGTAAATGAATGGGACACGGTCCCCTTAAAAAAAAAGACCTCGTAATACAGTGTATGTTCAATTTGTTGACTCTTAGTAGTGCAACAGATCAAAAAACTTAAAAAGCTTTATTTTGTACACTTGGTGCAACATTGTTTCTGCTTAATGCTCATTAAAGATTTCAGGACTTTGTGGTTATTTCTTAAGTATTAACCTGTAATACATGGGCCTTGTTTATGGGTTGGACGGGGGGGAACACAACTCTTTATTTGTTTTCGTAGATCAATCCGCGGATCATGTGCGTGACTAACCGTAGAGAGAGATCTGTGAGGATCACAGATTATTTATGAACCGTTGCACCCCTACGCTTTAGCCTGACCAATCAGATCCTCCTGCATTATGTTCAAATGCAGAAGGGTCTGACACCGGAGCCGCACCAGATCATTTCCGCGTCAAATTTTATGACGGACCAATTACATATCACCTTTGTTGTGCGTCATCCTGAAAACACAGAACTAGCGTTTTCCACCCAGAGCACAACATTCAACATGGCGGACTCGGCTGTGGATGAAGTGTTTACTTCTGTGTTTGCACAGTGTTTGCTTGGGGCGGTTAAATACGTGAACCGAGTGTGCAATGACACCTCGTATTCACAAGTTTTTGACACAAAGGGACAACTGTCATTAATATTCGTCTTTTCTCCTCCATTAACCACGACTCTGTAGCTACCATTACGGCTCCGCTCGCTAAACCTCTTGTTTTCATTCCGCCTCGTGTGTATCCGCTTTAGCGTCACATATGTTGCGTCACTTCCGGGTTTCTGTGATTGGTTCTCTCTCAACTGGCTAAGCCCGCCTTCGAAATTGAGAGACAGCGGTTCAGCTCCAGGCCCTCACGTAAAGTAATCTGTCAAAGACGTGAGGGCCCGGTTGATCAGGTAACCTACGCTTAGTGATTGATATAGTTCTCATCCTGCTGCTGTATGTTCAAATAGTCATTTTTCCCATATGTTTATCTGTAATTAGTTACTTCATACTAAATAACACTGTTCTTATCAGGCCCCCCATTTCTAGTGTGCTCTATAAACAACATGGCAGCATCTGTAAACTGGATCTTGACCGTTTATCAATCGGAGAAGGCAGAGTCGTCTGGTCTGGCCTTTCAACCACACTGCTGTCCTGTCTGGCTCCAGTGTAGAGGCCATAATGCTCATCTCTAACTCACCTTGTCTTGGCTGATTTTGACACAAGATGCTCCGCTGGCTGGTCGAGAGTTCAGGTTCTGGCCTGTTGGGGTTTCACTGGTCACATTAAGAGGCAGAACAAAACGCAAAGGGAAAGTTTTGTCTGTGGAGTTGTAAACCTGGGGAGAACATTATGAGAACAGTCAGTTGTTTCCATATTTAAAAAAATCTTTATAGCTCATTTTGAGTTTATGCGAAAATATAACTGATTATTATGATTTCAAATGACTGATTTTTATTTGGGAAGATTTAAGTTTTATTTAAATCTGAATGAAAATTTGCAGTGTGAAGCACTTTGTGACTCATTTGACTTAAAAAAAGTGATAAAAAAAGTGCAAGATGTGATGTGCAAGATCATTTACCATTTACATAAAAATATAGAGAGTATTGTCGTCTTTCACATTGTATGTGTGTCTCGTTGCAATAAAACTTTTTACAAAATCCCTCTAGAAGACATTGTACCCACGCAAGGCCTCATTCACTGCCATTTCAAACTGAGCTCTGATTCTCTTTTCAAAGTGAAGGGTGTATTTAACTTGTCATGACTCCTACATAAAACACTGGAGACACAAAAATTACCTGAAACAACCAACGCTTACTGGCACTCAGGGTTAAAGATTTATTTTTTTCAATATCTTAAAGGTTTCACACAGCGACTGTTATAAAGTGTGAGCCTTTGCTCTTAATTGTCTGTGTGAGACACGGCATGTGGTTACCTTTGCCACGCTGACAGCTGCAGCTCATGGAATCAAACAGCTGATCTGTCAGACTTTATATTAACAGAGAAGCCTAATATGGACAGATCTGTTTGTTTGTTGACCAGCCTGTCTGTCTCTCTGCCTGGTCAGACACTGACCTCCTCCACCTGCATGGCAACTACTTTTTTTTTTTTTTACCCCCAAGCTGTTCCAGATTCCCTTTTCATTAAAACTGCAGCAGCTGTAGGCCGCCACACCCCGCTTTACCTTCTCCCAAAGGCAGGATAAGCTACTTATCTGATTGGTTGAGGCTGCATCACATTCACTTCAAGGCTCTGAAGTGTTTCTTTATAATAACGTGTACCAAGTTGCAGGTGCTATCGAAGTTTTTTCAGGAACTTGCAGTTCAATTAATTAAAATTATTCTTTCACTCTCAGATGTTTATGTTATTAGATTGGATACTGACTTCATCTAGAGCCTCTCCAGATTTGCGTAAATTCTGGATGAGGTAGTTGTTGATGGCTTGGCCTCCGTCTGAGCAGCACATGTCCAGCATCAAGAATCCATCCTCCTCGAAGGCGTTGATCTGATGGAAGGTGGAGATGGCTTTGGTGTGATATTTAACAGGAACGACCTGCAGTGCAGAATGCAATAAAGTTCCTTATAAAAACAAATCAGAAAGAATTACAAGGTTAATTTCCTCTTGATCAGAAAGTGTTTGAGTCCTGTTTTGGTTTAAACAATCTGTGCCACCTCTCACCTCGCCTGAACGCTTGTTGACAAGGTGGAAGACCGTTTCTTGCTTTGGATCCCAGTAGATGCCTTTACTCAAAGCTTTTCCTCTCAGCTTGCAGGTGACGATCTTCAGGAGGTCCATCTTTATGGGCTGCTCAATGAACACCACATAGTTCTCAGACATCGCTAGAAAAAGGGAGAAATAGGGGGGGAAGTTAGAAAAAAGAGACACAACTAAGTAGTGGTACTGAGTAGAATCTGGTTACCAAAGCTGTGGTAGTAGGAAGGATGGGACTTGTTTGCTGGAACTATAGAACAGAGGATTTTTGCTCCTTGTAGTGTCTCTTTGCTATCAGTTTTCTCTGGAGGAACTCTTATGATGTTGTACAGAGCTCCTGGAAAATTCAGAATAATATTATACAGAGGCAAATATTCAGTCAAAATTGTTTTTATTGTAATAAATGATTATAAATCATCATTGAATATGTTTATTTTTTCATTGGGAAATGTGCCTAACCTTTGCTTCCATAAGAGTTGCCCATATTGTAGGTGGTACCATCTGGATCATAGTGGGGGTGGGCTGTGGCGCCGTTTACAGCAATGAACTTGCTCCAATCAACCTACAGAATAAACGGGAACATGTCTGGTTTTTATCACAAGCCAATTTATCAGAAAAGTTAGACATGATCTCTAAAGCAGACATCCATAATTTGAGTTGTTTGTTTAAAGGAACCATGTGAAACAACTGAATTCTATATAATCAGTATGAAATTATCACAAGGAGGTGAATTATTTTCTTTGGGAATCAACATTTTAAAACTCAAAAAGTCAACTTAATAAAATGCATCAGGTGTGTTTGGATTCTTGCCTGTCCAGTTTTTCTATACACCTGGATTGTTTTGGCTGATGCTTTTAGTTTTGGACTTATGTTTTAGTAAAAATTAACACAAGCCTTTGTACATGAGATCTCTGGTTCCAGATGTTTATCTTCTACAGCTTTCAGCTGGTGGAGGTTGGTTTGAAGAATGTTCAGGCGGTCAACAGGTTTTGTCCAAAGAATTGCGTTATACAATCTGGTGTTTGACTGATGTGGATCTAGAGGACTCCTTATGAATAATCTTTAATTGGTCAGTGACTGGAAAAAACGCTAATATTTAATTCAGGCAAACTGTGGTCCAGATGGTTTGACAGAAAAATTCTTAAACTTAACTCGTCTGCTGATGTGGACAAACATTATGTTCCAGACTGGAACTTAGCAAAACAAACCTGACATTGTTTAGTAAAAATACAGCAGATGCAGCTGTGGCTTTATACAAAAATATGTCAACAGTTAACAGACTAAAAAAAACAAAAACCCAAAAAGTCTCTAAATCAACTCATAAAAATGGAAGATATGATAGGCTGAGACCCCCCAATCAGGATTCAGAGTCCCCAAAGAGAATCTTCTCTGGAATTCATAGATTTATTTAACATGTAAATCTCAGACAATGGTATTAAAAACAGTTTTTAGAAACGCAGATTCTAACATGTTTCTGATATGATTACAAATAAAACAAAATTCATGATTCAAACTATGAAAAGAGGAACAAATAAAAATTCTAAATAGATATTCTAGCATGATCACTTTAAAATCTAAAATGATTTACTAGGAAAAACATTTGTTTACACATCTGCTCCACATCCAGTTCAAACTGGAATGTTCACACAAGAAGTCGATGTCCTCAAAGTGATTTTTTTCTAGTGTATAGACTTAGAAGAAATATAAAACAACATTTCTGTCAGTAAAAATTGTGTATCAGTGTCAGTTTTGATCATAAATATATTGTTTTTAATGAGACAAGTTGCATAACTGATATTTAAAAAGTGATTGGATTTAGTAGCCCAGCTTGATCACATGTTAGAATGGCCTGCCATATGTTAAAGCTTTCTATATTTGGGTGTAAGCATTTCACAAAGTGAGTTTGGTCAGATTCTGAGCTCTGAGTATGTGTGTTATAACTTGTGTAGTCTTTGGAGGCGGGCTTTAGACTGCTTATCCAATCAGAAATTCAAAGATTTTACAAACTGGTTTGTAATTGGTTGAACAAGTTTGTCTCAAAGCCACTAGGAGTCTCGAATGACAAATAACTGCACACTACGTGTAAAAACCAAAAACACGTGGTATAATGTTACATAACAGTTACTGACAGTGAATTATGTTAAAGTTTATTTCTCCAGTACCTTTTCCAACGTCTCCAGGTTCTCTACGTCCACTTTGTGCATGAAGTTTGTCTCTGTGCTGACGTAGTAATCTTCTTTGTATTTCACAAAGTTCACACTTGCATTGTCTGTGGGTTCTGTAATAAACAAATTATGTAAGCTTTTTAAATGACTCCACAGTTTCTGTTCTTATATTAAAATACATTTTAAATGAGGAATTTCTCTAAAAGATTTCATGGAAAACATCAGTTCCCCTCTCGGGGTCTCTGCTCCATTTTATTATTATCTAACCTTGGCACAGACAAGATCCTCAAGAGCAAACGAGCAAATCATCCAGAAGAGTTTGTACAAACACTGACTAAATAATTTATCCTTCTTTTCCACTTGATACATTCCATTCAGCTGTCCTGCTTCTTCTCAAATAACCCATCTGGTCTTACTGCATCCAAAAAATCTGAGCTTTATTCAAAGCTTGATAAAGGGGGAGGATAAACTTGAAACCAGCTGCAGAACACTCACTGGTATCTACATGAATCTGATCTTTTAGTTTCTCACCCATCATCTCAAAGCGTGAGAGGAATCTCTGGAAGAGGTTTTTACATGGATCAGGCATGGCTAGGGTACCAAACTCTGACATCATGATCCGGTCCCGTTCACAGTTCTTCTTGTAGGCGTCGCTCTGCAAGAACCGACTCATGTATGTCACCTGACCTTCCTGGATCTTAAACCGGTGCATCATGGCCATCCCATCAAACCAGTGGTTGAAGCTGTAATGACACGAACACAACATCTTCCTACATGTTTTCACTACCATTAAGCAGCACATGGAAGTGTTTCTAACTTACTGTGTGTTGCCAAACTCAAACTTTCCAGGGCCGTTTCGAAGGAAGGAACCATTGATCCAGGAGGGGATGGTGCCTGTTACCGTGGTAACGATCGGTTCAGGAGTTTCTTCAACAGTACGGACAAGAGGTGCGATTGTTTCCAATCCAGTACGTCTTTTTGTTAAACTTGCTTTCGCCTTGTTACCATCAACATGATTGGTGTTTTCTAAAGACGAAGCCAATAAAAAAAAAAAAAACAACATCATAACCACCTTCTTACATTTTCACCAAAATATGATGAGAATGAGTGAGACAGCTGCTTATGCTTCTGTCACAGGATGTTTTCTGAAAAACAAATTCCACCAGATTTTAAAGAAATAACCAAAACTATGTTTTGTATAATCTTTACAGCAGATGATTCATTTCTGGATAAAAATGTTAAACTTCACTGATTTAACTCAAACGTTCCACATATTAGTAAAAAATAGAGTATAACAGAAACAAAACAAACCCCAGACATGTGCATTCTTAGTTAGATGAAGTGACTGTCCGGTGTTTGTATCAATTAAAATATAAACATATTCCTATACAATGAAAACACTGAATAAATGTGATTTATTGGGCTGAGAAATGTAAGAAAAACCAAACAGCTGTTATCCTAAAAATCATACGGAGCCCCTAAGTGGATTGATTAGATAAAGCAACTTTAATTCTTTGTGTAAAAAAACAGTCAAAATACTAAAAAAAAAAAAGGTTTTAGTTTCAAATGTAGCTCTTGCAGAATCTACAAACCAATTAATTTATGTTAAAAGAAAATGGAAACTAACTTTTAACTCAAAGGAAACTGAAAAGTTTTAATACAAAGCTATTTGTAAATCTGATTATAAGCCAGTTGGTGAAGGCCATCAATTTTTTTCCTAGTACTTGATGTACTCAGTGAAAATAAACTTTCAGTAATGTTTACTATATGAAAGATATAACTAGGTAGTAACATTTTTAACCAAGTCAAGTGAAAAAAATTGCCATTTGGAGCTGTATAACTTTATTAGATTTCACTGCAGCAGCTGGAACTCAACTTTTAACAAAAATGTATGACTTCAATTACTGACAACAGTCAGTCCCACAGCCTCTGCAGCCCAGAGCCAAAACCATTTTTTGTCTTAGAATGTAAAATATGTTCATTGTTTCTCATGTTGTAGACCTGAATATCAAACAATTCTAGAATGTTTACCAAATTAAACCTAAAGCACATTTCAAACCACAGCTGCTGACCACAGTGCTGCACAAGACAAACAATAACAGCAGATATGAACTATTATAAAACTGGAAACAGTAAATATCCATTAAATAAAAAAAAAAACGTCAAGTTTATGAAGTTAAAACTTGCTGCAAAACACAGACTAGATTTATAATGAATTAGTCTCACCCCTGAGGGCTCAGAGACATAAATCAGACAAATAAACACAATTTGTCTGTACAGTTCAGTCTTATTTTTGCTTCCCCACCCCTTCAGGCTATTTAAATTAATACAATGTACATGATATGGTAAGTATATACAGATTATATCTTTTAGAAAGCAAAGGCACGAATCACATTTTAATAATTCAAGTTACTTTATTAAAAGAAAATATGGACTAACTGGTCTGGAAAGGTCAACAACTTGGATGTTATTCAGTATTAATTTGACTTAATCACAGCTATAATAAAAATAAATAAATAAAAAGCAGTCAACGTGTTATTTTATTTACTTTTTATCATTACTGGAAGTTTCTAACTCACATTTAACGGAAATTAAATGGTCTTTTTAGGAAATTTGACAACCACGACTGAGACAGCAGGCCAGTCGTGCAACAATAATCAATCTGAGCCAGTAGCATGATGAGGTCCAGGATTCTGTTACCACACTAAATGTGTTGCTCAAGCATAAATGTGTTAATCTGAAAATATCAGCAAAAAGTTACTGTTAAAAGAATTTGTACAGCAGAGAGTTTCTCTTTGTCATTATTGTAGGTTGTATGCAACAACATCATGTGTTATTTTATTGTTGATGGAGCTGATTTCAACTGAAGAAAATGTTTATCAAGTATTAATCTAAAATTAAATTATGCTGCATTAAAAAAACTGATGACATAACATCCGGTAATGAGAAATAAAGCAACAGAATGATAATATAAACTTTATACTGTTTTATAAAGGTAAGGAGACTATTCTGACAGTCATAATTTAGCATTTTGAGCTGAAAGTAGGTCATCTAAAGGTTACAGCTTCCTATTGACAGCATGTTTATAATAAACCCAGGTAGTGAATAGTAATTTTGTTTACAGTGAGTACAAATTAAACCTGACACTAAGTGAGTTGCGCTCGGCAGAAAGAACACGCTGTTCCGCAGCAGCGCAGTGCTCATCAGAACTCCATCCACAGAATAATCAATAAAAATCATTTAAATAACAATTCAAATTGAGTTTTGAGCTTTGTGAGCGGCTGTTTCATGTCGATCTGAATGCAGCAACCGTTGAATTTCTAGCAGCTTTATTTGCTTTTGTCAGTAAAACAGTGATGATCACGTGCCTTACCTGTACCTGTGGTCTCTACCTTCCCAGGAGACATGACGAAGGATAGATGCAGCTCCTGTCCGACGACCTGTCCAGCCACAAAACGCTTCCAGCTGTGCGTAGAAGTTTTATCTTTAAATGCTCCTCCTCCTCCGATGTGATCTGATGCGTGCTGCTATGGGAACCTGAGCGTAGACACTGTGCCAACATGGGCACGAGCGTCGTGCACGACTGTTATACAACTCCCGCCATGTGCCTGGAGCAAATGGCTTTGACTGTTGTAACTCTTCCGAAGAAAAAAAACAAAAAAAACTGACGAATAAAAAAAATTGAGCTAAGAGGAGGTTTAACCCAGATCGAAATATTATAGTTTTTATTTCGATTTTAGATTTTGCAACAGAGGCAGTTACATAAGGCGTTAACCCTTCTAATACCCTGCAAATGCGCCACTGTTGGCATGAACTAAAAGGGCCAGGCTGTGGTGTTGGAGTCAATAAGTTGCAGACACGTGGGTGAAATCCTAGATATATAAATGTATTTAATAAACAAAATCTTGACATGAGAATTAAAGTCTGAGGAGGTGACAGAGCAGCCAGACTCAGGTGGACTGACAGGTGAATGAAATGAAGCATAATGAGGAAGTGGAACATGAGTAAGAGCATAAAGAAAACAGATGATTGAAATAGAAACAGGAAGAACTGACTGCTGATGAAAATACCTTCCAGAAACAAAAGGGTGAAAACAAATTAAATTCTTAGCTGACAACTGGAGGGACGGTGACAAGCCAAGGATCCCTGAGTGAAATAAACTAGACTTGATACATACATGGATCAACTAGAAACCCAGAACAAACTAGAAGTCAAGATGATTAATTATAACTAGGAAATCACTTGTAGTGTTAAATCCTCAAACACCTCAGTTCCCCTCATATTGTGATTTACACCAACAGTCTTACTTTTGTTGTATTGAAATTATCAGATTTATTGACCATAAAACCATTTTTAGCAGTTGGACTTGACATTAATCTCATTAGATCAGTAAATATTGATGAAAATCACATTTTTTAATCTGATGGTTTTCTTCTGGATCGAGCTCCAGAACATTAAACGTGTTACACACATCTGATTCTACAGTGTCTCGACTATCTTTTGGTGTTTGTTGCAGGTTTAAACCATCATTTGGTCTTGCAGTGATGAAAAATCTGAAGGTTCTCTATTTTTATTTTTTTATTGATAATAGTAACAGAATTTTGCAACAATCTGGATCAGTCCTTATCATGTAGAACCTTGTATTTTTACATGCAAATATATTAAAAACAGCCTGATTTCACCCTCAAAATCGACTCACTTCTTCTTGAACCATTTCTTAGTTTTCCTGAAACTGTGATCAAAATCCATCCTGAACATTTTAAGTTATCAGAGAGACAAACATGACCTGGAGGAGGTAATCACTATAACAGCTTCGGCGAATAATGGATTTGAAACACAATCTGTAAATAAAAACAGTCAAATGTGGAAAAATACTGAGAGCCACTTAAATAAATGTCACGTTTTGTAATATTTAAGTGTTTGGACCCAAACGCAGGAGACGAGAGCCAGGGGTAACAATTGAAAACACACTTTATTTAACAACAAAATAAACAGGCTGACGTGGCAGCAAAATAAGGAAACATACTTACTTTCAATAGGAACTGGGAGGAGCAGAGGTGGGATAACACCGAACATGAGACGAGCAGAATCATTGACGAGCACCAGACAAAGAAGGAAACTAAAAGTGCAGCCTTTATATAAACTGAAGACAAAGTAGCTAATGAAACATAACAAGACACAGCTGAGGAGAGAGAGAGAGAAGAAGCTGGTGAGAGACACAAGGGAAACAGGGAGCACAGATGGTGTCAAAATAAAAGCAGAACAGGAGGAACAAAGGAGGAACACATAACCCCTAAAACAATCCCATAGAGAAAAATAAGACCACAATAGAAGAAAGGAGGAAAAAACACTCCAATAAAAAACTAAACAGAGACACAACAATAAAAGCATAACAAATACCCTGATAAACAGTGTGGTGTCACTGATTCACACAGTGATTTACTTTGACCTTTTATCAAAAAAGTTTAATAACAAAATCAGAACATTAAATCATACTGTGACATGATTTTATTTTATTGTATATTAACATGGTTTACCTGAAAGCTGGAACATTCCACACAGTAAGAATTAAGCAGCTTAGAAAATCTTCATGTAACAGTTTTAATCTGTAAATCTTTTATTAAAATATAAGCAGCAAATTCATTGAGCAGAAACCCACAAAAACATGTGAAAGATTAAAATAAATGTATATTCTGTTTGTGGGTCAATCAGTTTTGTGATAAACCTCATTGTTTATCAGCGCACACGGCATGTTGTTGTTTTCTTTGTTTACACTGTATTCTTTACAGACAGACAGGTGAAGTTACAGCTAACAGTCCATATGTCCGTGTCTCTGAGCAGATAATCTGGGCTGGAGGATTAAAACAGGCCCTGCTAAAGACGCCGGAACTCAGCGCTCCCATTCATGCTAAAATGCTTCAACAGCACTTAAGGTAATGGATATTTACTGACAACTATCGTGAGCTATTGAATTTATTAATTTAAATCACATGATGTGACATTTAGTTTAATGATTTATATTGTTATTTGAAGGATGCTTTAGGTTCTTAACTCCTGTGAATGTGCAGCTACAGTATAAACTAGAAGTTTTCTATTGGGATGATAATAAATCTTATTTCTGTAAATATATTATAGCTGTATAAACATTTTTTCAAACAAATACACTCATCTAGATGATTTTAGAGCTTCCTGGAAGGTTTGTCCACTAAGTCGTTTCAGCTTTAAGCACCAATGTAAATGTCTTTTTTTCTCCTTTTAGGTTTTTAATCTCTCACTTAAAGACTAATTTTGTGTTTGTTCATTAGGAGCAAGTTTGTGGGAATTTTATTTCATGTATTGCAGTTAGTTACCTGCTTCTTTAAAGCAGTACTAACTTTTAAAAGGACTTTTAAAAGTTTAAGCTGCTGTTTTGAAACTTGTCTAAGTGGATATTCACAGAATTCACAGCGTCATATGCTGCCATAGTATGAAACAACAATTTATTTTATCACGAGATGTCATTTAAAGTTTATACTGTATTCTTGTTTATGGTGAGTAGTTATTTTAACATATTTTTATGATCCTTCCCTGATATTTTCAATATAAAAGCCCTCTGGGTCCTTATCGGCCATTGTTGGGTCCTTCTCCTCTGGGTGTGTCCAAACATTTCCCTTTCGCTCTGACGATGCAAAGACAGTAAAAATAACATCATATTTAGTGTTCCTGTCCTGGGAGAATTTTTTTGATAAGTAAAATGTATTTATGAAAAATGTAGAAACAAAAATAAACGATAAATCTGATTATTCAAGTCAAGACTGTGAAAGGTGCAGAAGGAATCAGTACCACATCTCAACAGGTAGCATATTTCTACAGAACACCGGTTCCAGCAACTACCGTCTGAGACACAACTGTGGAAAAGTTATTTAATACAGCTTTAAAACATGATGTTGTTGTTGGCTCTGTGCATATTAAATGAAACATAACTTTCTGGAGGATAATAAGGAGACAATGTGATGGACTTATCTCGCTCAGCTGTTTGATGGAAACAGCTGCAGCTGTCTTCTCCTTCTCCAGTTTGTCAGCTCTCAGTTGTTCTAGAATAGAAAAGCTCTTTATCATCATCCATAATTTATGTTTTTAAATTGAAATCATGTTCCATGAAGACTTGAGGTGGCGTCTAATGGAGACTAGAAGAGTTTAATTCATGTAAAAGCCAAACCAGGGACACTATAGTGGGATTAGATTAACATAGCTATAAGTATAACCCTTCAGTAACAACAGAAAAAGATTAGAGCACATGTGTTTTCTGATTTCACCTCAAAAGGTTTTTGAAAATCCCAAATTTTAAACAAAACAATACTGAAAACACCAAAAGTCAGGGATGATAATAAAAGTTATATTTTTGGTCTAGAATTAAAACACTTAGAGTCAACGATCAGTTTTCAACAGTGTTTTGTAGAGTGTCTTATATTTTTTATTGTCCTAATCTAAACACGTTCTATTAATTGGTTTATAGATACCAAAAAATATTTGTTTTCTTTTTTGTTTTAGAAAAAGGTTAAATTATCTTTTTGTCAAATACTTTTTGTCAGACAAATAGCAGCGATTTCATTCCTTGAATTCCATCAATCATCTCATAACTGTTTGATTATTTATGTTTCTGCTCTGAAACACAAGATATGTTTGTTTCTACAGGACAACTTCTATCTGATGCCTTCTTCTAGGAGAAGTGTGAACTGGACTTTAGCTGAGTTTTTTGGGCAGCGGAGGCTGTTGGGCCTCGGAGCTTTGCTGGCATGGCTTGTCCTCTTCCACCTCCTGGTGAATGTCTGGCTGCTCTGCATCTTCACAAGCCTTTTGGTGGTTCTTGGTGGTTGGCTTGGGTCCAGAGCTGCATTGGATGCCAACAGCTTTCTTCACTTGGAGCACTTTTTGCCCCTTGGCAAAGTTAAACCACCTCATTGTCTTCCTGAGCACGAGTGGCGGTTGAACCATGAGATCCACAGCGCTGTCCACAAAGCCGTGCGAGACTTTGTGTCCTCGTGGTATCGCACTGTGCTGCCTGAGGTGGAGGGAGACTTTGAGTGCACAGTGCGTCAGTCGATGCTGGAGTCAGTGATGGAGCTGAAGGAGAGAGCGAGGAGAGTGGATAGGAAAGCACTGGTCAAAAGGCTGCTGGAACTGTACGGCTGTCACCTGCAGAGCTACATGACAGTAAAGCAGATCAAATTAGCCGAGAAGGACAACATTAGCCTGTGGAAGATCTACAGTGAAGTGGATTCCCCTCATCCAGCTGTGAGGAGCGCTATTACTGAGCTCAACTACTCCAGAGCTCTAGTTAACCTCATGTTACATGTTCTGGTACCATATCCTCAGATGGAAACGAGGACTGGTGGTTACGTGGTTACAGAGCTCATCACCTGCAATATGCTTCTACCACTCATAAGCAGGGTATCTGATCCCGACTGGCTCAACCAAACTATCGTCGACATATTCACCAGATCCAGAGAACCTCAGGAAATCAGCGTGGAAAACCCAGCTGCTGATATATTCTACAGATGTCCGATTCAGCAGGATTCCTGGACTTCCTGCAAGTCACCGTCTGTTTATGATCAGGCTGACTTTAGCTGCAAAAGTTCCTCTGATGTCGAATATCTTCCGAGTCAGAGTGCGATCTCTGGGACAGACTCCTCCCTGAACAGCTTGGTCAGCCTGACATCTGCAGGGAAAACACCCAGCCCACCTAACAAAGTGCACTGCTGTTCCCTCACATCTGACTCTCAGTCATCAGGATCCAAAATGGTGTCACTGGACTCACTTATTCAGTCAGACTCAGAGGACGACCTGAGAGGAGGTTTCTGTGACTGCAGTCCTTCCACCAACTTCTGTAACCTGATCAGTGATGAAGATGCTTTTGGTTGTTTTGCTCCTCTGCGAAATCTTGGACCAAAGGCGGTTGTACCTGAAGACTCCCAGTGGCCAGCAGGCATAGCTCAAGAAAAATCTCCAGCTTGTGCTCGAAGAAATCTTCGTCTAAACTCCTACAACTTTGATTCTTCCAACAGTCCAACCGTGAATGTTCAGAATGTGCATATTTCTGGTACAGTCAGCGTAAAGGAGCAGCGAGGCACCGGCACACACTCCTACACTCTGTACACTGTAAAGGTGATCGCTTCCATTCTTCATCTGTCTTATAATTAGACTCATATGATGATTATATGTTAATAACTACCATGACAGGGAGTCAAAACACTGATCACGACCACACCAGCTGGTTTCCTCCCTGTTCAAAATGTGTATGTTTGGTTAAATTGACCGTAGGGGCGTGTAAATGGTTGTTCATCTCTGTGTGGCCTTGTGATTGGTCACTTGCCTAGGGTGTGGCCACGTCTTATACCCCAGCCCAACCTCACGCATTGGTCGATTTTGAAAACGACACTATAATCCGTATGCACGTCATGCGGAGCCTGGAAAAGGCTCCGACAGGTCGTTTGCAAACGCTCTCACAGGTTGCATTTTTTGGAGCGTTCAAAACCTATATGGTCGTATAATGTGCGGACAGGTTGTATAACCAATGACGGCTGAAGAAAGACACCTGCTCCTCATGACCTTGCACACAATCCAGTGACCAGAGATAGAAGTTTTTTTTTTTAAAGATATTTCACAAAATTTAACAGAAGAGCTCATGTTTTGGATTTAAATTCAATAAGTTTGCTGGCATCCATGTTTCTGAGTCCATCTCTTGCTTCCTGTACATCAGTCATGGGATTAATAAAGGGCATAAATGAGACATTATTAGAGTTATTCATAATTAGATTGTGTGCTCAAAAAATCCCTAAACATCTTTTAGTCTTCAGCAGAATCTCTCACCCATAATAATCTTTAGAATATTCAAGATGTGTTGAAGGCTGTTTTATACAGAAGTCAACAATATAAGATATAAGATAAAAATACAGTCAAATGAAAGTGGTGATGATATAAATGTTAAATGACTTAGAAAAGAGCATCTTTTTATTACAGTTCGAGACAGTGAGTAATGATGGTGACACCGCGCAGCCTGCAGCTCGCCGTACTGTCAGCCGCAGATACAGCGAGTTCCTCAACCTGCAAACACGTTTGGAAGAGAAACCCGATGTCAAGAAATTAATCAAGAGTAAGAAATTAGTTTTGGGGGTTTATTAGATTTAAAATATTCCAGTCATTATTTTAATGTTTTGCACGTCAGATGTCAAAGGCCCAAAGAAGATGTTCCCTGATCTCTCGTTCAGCAGCCCGGACAGTGAGAAGCTTGAAGCTCGTAAAAGTCAGCTGGATGCATTTCTAAAGGTTAGAATGATACTTTTCATGGTAATAAAGTTGTGTGCTCTTGTACTGATTTTTTTAAAATTTGTTATTGTTTGTTTTTGCAGCAATTAAGTAGCATTCCTGAGATAGCCAGTTGTGAAGACATGCAGGAGTTCCTCGGTATCAACTCAGACGTTTGCACACATTATGAAAAAAAACCTTTGAACAAGTCAAGAATTGATAAGGTAAAAGATTGTTGTATGAAATTGAAATCTTAACAAGAAGTTTCATGAAAGAAAGAATTTAGCCTTTTCCTGAATATATTTTTAGAAACATCCAGACACACAAACGCTCAAATTCAGTAGTTAGTTTGTTAGTGCAGCTCTAGGTTTTACAATAGACATACACACCTTAAACTGTGAATCCAAAATAAGTAGCTTCTCTATGAGCTGGTACACTTTACTCACAGTTACAGGAAGTATTTTGTCATACATGTAAAAGAAAACATGTCCATGTTTATGTACGTTGCTGCTATTTATAAAAATGTCTAATTCTGCTGTTTGCAATATATATTTAAATATTTACCACCTCATGAGAGCAGGTGGTATTTATCAGGAGAAAAAACAAGGGGAAAGGAGCAGATACTACTACACTCTACTATAATCTACTGCAGTACTGCCTTCAAAAAGAGGGTAAAAAATGATAACTGTTAAACACTGCTGAACCTCCAAAAATTGATCACAAAGTGTGAATAACTTGTGTGTCGCCCACATCTGTTAAACTCCATGAGTTTGTCTGCATCCAGATAATGTTAACTGCTTTGTGAATCTGATACAGACATACAGCAGATAGTAGATGCAAATGTTGCTTAAAATAAAAGGTCTGTGCACTATGAATGAATCTACCAGCAAAGATTTGATTTGCCACAGTAAGCAGACTGATATATTACTGATATTTTATCAAACTTGTCACTAAAGATGATGGAAAACGCTTTGGACACGTTGAGGACAGCGTTCCCTCATCCTGAGCTCCTGAGTCCAACAGAGAATGTTGAAGGAGATACTGATGGAAGAACAATGGACTATAGGAAGTATAGGTAAATGTTCATAAAGTCTGGTTTTTTCATAGAATATTGAGTCTGCAATTGATCTAAATTCTGTTGGCGATTCTGTTTAATTCTATTTTAAAGCATATTTTTTGTAAAATATTTTAAAGCTTAGTAAATTAATAGTTTTACATTTCTGAGGGCTCTTATTTGTGTTTCAGAAGGCTCTTCCCAAGTAAAATGTCTCCATCTCTCAATATGACCGACTTTCATCCTAAAGTGACTTACTGCTTTAGTGAAGGCAGCTCGGTAAGGTAACTCCCTTCTTCAAACAAATGGCTGACATCTTTCCAAATACTGTATGTAAACATCTTTTTTATGTTCAGGTCCTCAACGGTATGTCTTTGTCTGGCTTGGAGAGCTTCATCAGAGAGCAGGAATGTGGGCTGAACATGACAGAAACAGCCAAGCAGAGCTGTGAGCTGCAAGCCAAAGACAAGAAGACATCAGGGAAATGTCATGGAACAGGTTTAATCTGTGATCTCTTGCTGTAATATTGAAGCAACATGCAGTGACTTAACATCACCACTTAGGTGCAGCAACGATCCTTTGATTGTCCAGATAGTCTCTTTCTGTCTTCAGTGGGTTTAGTCTTTACACTTAGTTACTCTTTAGTTGTCATTTAAATGTCCTTTTCTAACATGTGGGGGTGTTTGGGGGTAAACTGCAGACACAGCTGTGGCAGATGTTGCTTTGAACATTTTGTGCTTGCTGATGAAGGATCAGTGGAGCTGGCTGTGCACCGAGAACATACAGAAAGCCATCAGACTTCTTTTTGGCACCTTTATTGAGAGGTACAATTTTTTTTTATTTTCAGGTATATGACTACACAAACAACATGAAACATATGACATCATGCAGATGTTGATTGTAATTTTATGTTGTTTCTCATTTACTGCCGTCATCTTAAATTAAGACCATATGACAATAAGTTAAACCTACTTCCTTAATATTTTGCTGATAAGTGTTTTTGTCATCTTTTGAAGTATTTTTGATCATCCAAAGTTTTCCTTTTAATGTTGACAGCTTTTGATTTACTGATTCTACATAGTCTGTGGTTGCTACAAACACATAAAACTCAGTCACCACAGATGTGTTTTTCCATAAGAAGATGTTACAGTTTCCTTTATTCATCCAAACATCTAGGTGATGGAAACTTTTCAACACGAGGGAGTAATTAAAGAAAGAGTTTAGCATGAAATTGGCAAATAAAAGTTGCACTAAACTCCTGATTTTCCTATCAGATGGTTGGATGTAGGCGCTGCCCACCTAACTAGTGCCCCCTGTTGGGTGATATACCTACAAGTCCTGCAGGAAGCTGTGTGGCCAGGTGGCACGCTGCCTGCTCAGCCTCGGCCCGAGCGAAGCGCAGCAGAAAAAGAGGAAACAAAGGGGCGATGTTTGGACTGTCTGATGAGGATGATCCCTGGTACGAGGATTCCGTTTGAGTTAGAGTTTGGGGTCACGTGATGTTAAAAATGTTGTTTTGTGTGTGTGAACAGAGATTATTGCTGATATGCTGGGCAGTGAGAAGTACAGGCTGAGTTTGGAGACCATGCTGGAGTCTCTACAGGACCATCAGATAAACAAGTGAGTCAGGAAAAGCTCTCAGCCTCCAACAACTTAATGCTGCAGAGCTTCATCAGAACTGATCTGTATTATTTAATTCATGTTGTCTGTTTTTCTGGTTTCTGCAGACATTTGATCTACTGCATCTGTGACCTCCTGCTGGAGTTTCTGGTCCCTGAGTCATGTGATGAGACCTTTCAGAAGTCTCTGCTGCAGAGTTTGACTAAAGACACAGAGAAGGACGGTCCTCATGTCTAGTTAACACATGAAATACTCACACAGTACTGTTGTACAGATTTAAGAAGTTATGGAATTCTAAGATTCCTATAGAAGCAATAGAAAGAGGCTGTCATGTATATTGATATTTGTTTTTTTCTACACTTTCAGCTTTTAAATTGACATTTTAGGTACTGAAGCAACAAATACAACCTGGAAAATAGTCTCTCGGAACCAATTTTTTATGTCAAGATTGATTTAAACGGTGAAACTAAGAACACTAAATCTATGAAAAGTTTAACATTTTGATGTTCATTAATAATCCTGACCAACATTTAACTATTAGTGGATGTTATTTTTCTATGATTTTTGATCCCCCCAAAATACCATTGGATTAACAGCCAGTTTTGTTGCTGATGTTCGGATTAACAGTCGATTTCTTTATGAAAACACACTGAAAATGTTCCTTTCATGTTTGAGGAGAAAGACAGAACTGCCAGGATCTGTGAACAGTTTCCATATGTGATATTAACTCCATCTGACAGCGCACAAAATATTTTTATCCTGTGACAAGATTGTGTCAAACAATACAATAAATATGTTTCGGATAAATGTGTTTTTTATTTCCGAGGACTGACTTGTCATCCGACATCTCGCCAGTGTTGTACCGCAACTGTCAGGATGATTATCAGTAAAAGAGACAGACGGAAAAAAAGCTACGTCATGAAGTTACTATATATTAATCTCAGTTAAGACTGAACTGACAGAACCGCTTTTTAATAAAAAAGGGAAATATAAATATATATATATATACTGTATATACACTCACCGGCCACTTTATTAGGTACACCATGCTAGTAACGGGTTGGACCCCCTTTTGCCTTCAGAACTGCCTCAATTCTTCGTGGCATAGATTCAACAAGGTGCTGGAAGCATTCCTCAGAGAGTTTGGTCCATATTGACATGATGGCATCACACAGCTGGCGCAGATTTGTCGGCTGCACATCCATGATGCGAATCTCCCGTTCCACCACATCCCAAAGATGCTCTATTGGATTGAGATCTGGTGACTGTGGAGGCCATTTGAGTTCAGTGAACTCATTGTCATGTTCAAGAAACCAGTCCGAGATGATTCCAGCTTTATGACATGGCGCATTATCCTGCTGAAAGTAGCCATCAGAAGTTGGGTACATTGTGGTCATAAAGGGATGGACATGGTCAGCAACAATACTCAGGTAGGCTGTGGCGTTGTAACGATGCTCAATTGGTACCAAGGGGCCCAAAGAGTGCCAAGAAAATATTCCCCACACCATTACACCACCACCACCACCAGCCTGAGCCATTGATACAAGGCAGAATGGATCCATGCTTTCATGTCCCTGATGCCAAATCCTGACCCTACCATCCGAATGTTGCAGCAGATATCGAGACTCATCAGACCAGGCAACGTTTTTCCAATCTTCTACTGTCCAATTTTGATGAGCTTGTGCAAATTGTAGCCTCAGTTTCCTGTTCTTAGCTGAAAGGAGTGGCACCCGGTGTGGTCTTCTGCTGCTGTAGCCCATCTGCCTCAAAGTTCGACGTACTGTGCGTTCAGAGATGCTCTTCTGCCTACCTTGGTTGTAACGAGTGGTTATTTGAGTCACTGTTGCCTTTCTATCAGCTCGAACCAGTCTGGCCATTCTCCTCTGACCTCTGGCATCAACAAGGCATTTCCACCCACAGAACTGCCGCTTACTGGATATTTTTTCTTTTTCGGACCATTCTCTGTAAACCCTAGAGATGGTTGTGCGTGAAAATCCCAGTAGATCAGCAATTTCTGAAATACTCAGACCAGCCATTCTGGCACCAACAACCATGCCACGTTCAAAGTCACTCAAATCACCTTTCTTCCCCATACTGATGCTCGGTTTGAACTGCAGGAGATTGTCTTGACCATGTGTACATGCCTAATTGCACTGAGTTGCCGCCATGTGATTGGCTGATTAGAAATTAAGTGTTAACGAGCAGTTGGACAGGTGTACCTAATAAAGTGGCCGGTGAGTGTAGGTCACCACATTGGACATAGTGTGGTCTGACACCCACCGTAAGAATAATATTATATTTTATATATATATATATATATATATATATATATATATATATATATATATATATATATATACACACCCCTAATAAATACATATTTTTTGCAAGTCATTTGTCATGTTGTTTCTGTTCTGAATGCTAGGGGGCGACAAAATCAATTTTTTTGGCTAGGGCACCATGCAGCTCAGGGCCAGCCCTGCTGCCATGTTGTATTTTTGGAACCAGAATCTAAGCACGGTTCTGCCAACTGAAATGATAATGGGCTTTTTTATGAAAAGAACAAATAACAACCTAACTTCAATTATAAAATCAATTATTTGAACATTCAGCTTTAATGTACAATTTGTGCTTTCATGTCTGGAACTCCAATAACATCAAAAATAATCAATAGATTTGTCACTAGCTGATATTTGAAAAGAAAAAAGAAGTTGCTAGAAGGTTCTGAAAAGCCAACAACGATCATCCTTTCTTTTGATTTGTAATGTCCCTTTTATCAGTATGTTGTTCTGGTCCGTAAAACCAAAATAGCGTTTAACTGATATGAAAAGTTGGAGCTGTTTACTGGGTTCGTGTGGGCATTAGCTAAGCACATTGCCTCACAGAGGTCCAGATGTTGGTTTGGACCTCCCTTTTATGGCTTGATATTACTGTCTGCTTTTAACTCCCAAAGGTTCTGCTCGTACTTTTATATCCACAACCAAAACAAAGTAACAGAACATAGTTTTCTATAGCTTTAGTAACATTACTGACTTGACCCCTGTCTGCTTTCAGGGCCTTCAAGTATTTTATTTTGTAATTTTATTAAGATGGAATGATCAACAAAAATCTTGTTTGGTTTGTTTAGTCTGAATAAAAAGTGTTTCACATCAGTGGAATGTAACAGGAAGCTGCGCTCAGTGATGAGACACTGACCAAGACTTGAGGATGATGTAAAAACTGATTTTTGGATGTGTGTAATTGCTGGGATACCACCCGCAAGTGTCAGTAATGACTGTGGTGAGTGCAACCACAGCACAGACAGTTCACGACAAACAAGCAGAAATATGATGATGTTTTGATTTATATTTGATAAGACTTCTAAATATATTGATTATTTAGAGCACGAGTGTTCACGTGTTGAAATTTGTTGTAATCCTCTGTATTTTTTGGCAAAACTCAATAATAAAATAATACACCTTAGATTAAAGCAGAAACAGATTTCTTGCTCTTGGTGCGCACGTCAGCTTGTTATGACTTCATCCAACATCAAACCACCTTTTTGTCTGTTTTTCGTATGACTATTTGGCCAGAACTTAAGGTCAATATGAGGAATTTGAACAAAAGCAAACAGAAAAGAATGCAAACTCTGCAGTGAGTTACGTCATGCGTCTTCTGATAAACTGAAGAAACTTGACACGTTAGATTTGGTAAAAATGAAATGTTTTCATCAAAACTTTGAGTCAAACCATCAATCACTTTAAGCTCAAGCAGCTGTCTTCTTGAAACGAATCCATGTTTAAGACTAATAAAAACATTCATCAGGAGTATCTATTGCATCATCGTGATTTTCGGGGGATTTTTTTTTTTTTTTGCTTTTAACTTGACTCAGTCTTGATGAAAAGCTTTAAATGTTTCTGAGCTTTTGTTTTACAAAATAGACTGTATTTTCTAAATATTCTAACTTCATCTGTTTTATCATGACATTATAAAATCTTTTCTTTAAAATGTCTTTTAAAGAGATCTCTCACTGTTTTTAGGCTCTAGAGAAACTGTGTTAAACTAGACCAATCGACTCACCCTAAAACTAACAAATACTGACTCACAAGTTTTTACTGTTATTAAATCCAGTAAGTGCCCAGAAGTGTTATATACAGTGATGAAGTGTAAATCCTTTGATTTCATTATACAATTTGTATAAAAAAAGTATCTTAAAAGGAGAAAATTGTGTTAAGTTAATAAAATGTACTTCTAATAACCAGGTTTGATCTAATTGTTTAGTTCATTGACTCATGTGTCCTTCATGTCACTCAGGTCTGGTTTTAGTTTGAATTTACCATCAGTTGTTGATTATTTTTATGCTTCACACATTTGTTTCTGTTTGTTCTCTATTCTTTTTATTGTAATTGTTTCAGTGCAATTGTCTTTCTTCTTCTTCTGCTCTAGTTTTTCATGTTTTTATCTTTTGGTTATTTTCTACTGCAGCACATTTGGTTTTAGGTTTCTTTACTGTCGATCTACCTGTGAGTCAGCACTCGGATTCTTCTCACCTTCATGTGTGTGTGTGTCAATCTTACTTCAGATTTTAGGGGGTTACATTTAGAGATTCAAACATTTAAAGTCATATTTGCACAAAAATTGAAAATATCACAAGGCTTAAACATTTTTAGTACCTATGGGTGCAGATATTCTTAAAGAGGCCCTTCCATTAAAAACGGTTTTTCTGAGGTTTCTGTTGAATATTTTAGCTCCACAGGTGTTCTTACCTTCATAGTGGGTGTGAAAACAGGTCAACAACTTCTCTTTCAGTTTTTATCTCTCAAACTACCCAGGTGGCGATAACACCCGAGTTCGAACAGCCTGTATCTGTTTCGTCACAACTCCTTTGTTCGTTAGTATTCGGCAGCTCCACACCTAGCATGCTGCTGGCTAAAAGCTATTAGCATAAAGATGTAGCAAACAGGAAGAGAGAACGCCTGATGTTACCATGCGCAGCGGGGAAGGAAACAGTATACCTTGCTCTCATAGGCTAGTTTGTTAGCCAATCAGAGTCCAGCAAATTCGAATAATGAATATGAACGAGCTGCTGCCGAAGCCTGACGGAAGGAGCCAGAACCACCCGAATTTAACACAGACAGATTGAAAGCTCTGTTAATCAGTGTTTCCTGACGTTTTTTAGATATAAAATGTTTCATATTACTAGTTAATACTTAAGAAATAACCACAAAGTGCTGAAATTGAATTGGCCTCTTTAAATAAGTTCAGTTTATACAATACAATACAAAATGAGTTGAACTGATGCCCAGCTGAAATAAGCAACTCTGGGCTAATTTTTTACATATCCAAGCAAAAAAATGTTTATTTTAGCTCAGAATCAATCTGTTTATATTATTATATAATTTATTTGCCCAGGTAAAAGACTCCAAGAGGTTGGACTCTACTTTTGACAGAGAAAAGGCCAATAAGAGTTTTAAATGTTTAACAAATATTTAAATCTGAGCAACAGAAAGTGCTATTTCTCCTCAGTATTTCAGCAGGAAACACAGTTGGTCCAACAACCTGTTTTTGTTGCCTTTAACATTTGAACAGTGTATTCTTGTGATTTTTCATGTGGTAATACAACCCCAGCTAAACACAGGAGGACGTTTAACACATTGAATCCACAACAGGATTTAGCTAGCAGTCATTTCAGGCTGAAGTGAATCTTATTTCCCATCTGGGAAGGGATGACAGGAGGACAGAGGTCCCTCGGGAAATTTCACACTATGTATTGTGCTCACAGAGTTGCTGTTTTCCATCTCAGTGCATTTTCTTTACACTGAAGCGTTTACAAGCTGCATGTCAAAGAAGTGTTAGAAGGCATGCCACCTGTCAATTTAATAAGCAGCTTTTGAGAATCCTGCAGGCAAAAACAAAAAAACAGTTGTGTCTGTTCGAACAGGTATGACCTGAAGAGGCTGCAGCAGACATCTGATTTCAGCTTAATCTGCACCATTTACAAATGGAATAGAACTGTTTTTACAGGTACAGTATGTAAAAACTTTACAGTGAAATAATCACATAACAGTCTAATGTCCCACCGATGTTGAAAATAAAGTCACATTGTAACAGATCTCGATCTCAGCCGGCTTGGTGATCGCTAGTTTCTGTCACTTTAAAAGCGCTGGTCCGCACCGGAATCATTATTTACACGTCCAGACTTCCTGGTTCCATAGCGAATCACATGTGAGTCTGCAAGGCTGCCAAGTCTTCAACACAAGCAGTTTCAATTCAACAACAACCAGCAGCAAAGAATAAAAGACGCATCCCTGAGGTAACTTGTAGTAAACCTCAGAAACCGCGACACCCTTCCCTGTAAACGCTAACAACTGAGCAGCCAAGCTGCACACCTTCTACAGGTGTAATTTACGTGATGGGGTGTTCAAACACACTTATTAAAACTCAAGGCTGAACAAACAGACCTTCAGACATTCCCAAAAATTGAACAAATACAAGAGAATCAAAATGAGGATCAACATTGGAACTGGCAACCCAACAGAAAAATCAGGGAGGGGATGAGATGAGTGGCTGAGAGCGGATGTTTGTTTGTTTTTCTACGGGAATGTGACAACAAGGTCTAATTCTTACATATTGCAGCTTTAAATAAGTGTGATCTGGTTGACTGATTAAAAAAGAAGTTGAGTTTCAGATAAAATAAACTGATATTATCAACTGGTGCTCCATTGTTTAACTTTCTCCATTGTGGACAACAATATGTACCTTATCATAAGAAGCCAAAGTTCACAAAAGGTCACAGGTCCAATTAAGCCTCAGGTCCTTGATGAGAACAGCCATATTTCATTTTTATCCAATATTTAAAGGACATTACCGTTTATCTTCTTAATCTCTGTACAGACAGTGAGCAGAAGGAGGAGCAGTGCTTTGTGTAGGAATCATGAAAGTAGGATTAACATGAACAGGAGAATGATTATAGTTCTGTTGACATAAGCAACATTTTCATATGCTACAAGAAGAGGCTGATATATCTGAAGACTTGATGATGATGTAACACTGTTAATACAGTTATCACAGAGTCACTCAACTTCTGAACTTTCCCTTTTTTTAATGAAACTTCATTTAAAAAGCCTTTCTGTGTATCACATTGTTATAAAAACTAGATGAATGCTGAGCAGATACAAATGTTTGCATTTTATAAGCAGTAAAACTGTTTCCTCTCTCCCCTCGAGTTCATGTGTAATAAACCAACATCCGCACAGCAGATGTAGGTTTGAAATGGCCCATATGAACATTTTATGACATGATAATTAAAGCAACTTTTAATCCTTTAACATCTGACAAAAGAAATATTAGAAACAAAACCTACATTTCTTTAAAACAGAACAGCTTATTGAATAATTATATTATTAGAGCTGTTCATTGTTTTATTACGTAATTACTGAATAACAATAATATTAGAAAATGACACTTGCCACCAGTGGAACGTAGATCCTTAACCAGAGGGCCAAAAACCTGTTTAGGTTTTTGAGGAAAGTAACAATCTTGTTAAAGAGACATGATAACAGTATAATAAACATTATAGGGTTAAAAACTGCAATGTTGTGATTATTGGTTTTTAGGACTTTTTGAAACTATCAGTTTGAATGAATGCTGTAGAAAGAAGATCATCTGGAAAAGGCAGTAATTCCATGTGACTGTTTGTGTTTCTGATTTAGTTATTTTTCAAAAGTTTGTTTCAGTATCCACTCATCCAAATAAGTCAATTAGTGCAGTCTGACCTTCGTATTGTTACTAATCTGGATGCAGCGCTGTGATCCAGATCAGTTCCTTTGCAGCTTTACACAGAGTGGAGAGCGTCTGTCGGTCTCTGTCCTGCTACGGAAACAAAATCCTTGTATCAACAATGACTTCAGAGAATGCACACGATCTTTGAGTTTAAATGTGGGATACGAGAGCAGGGAGAGAGAAAATGTTGAAGCCTGCAGAACATGGAAAACCAAAGGACAGCTGAGCTGACATAACACAGAACAACCACACTAAAGTCAGTGCTGACGTAGCGCTCTTATCATCTGCAAAGGCTTAGCATCATTCATGCTGTCCACAGAACGTAAACCCAAACCCCCATCCCAGAGTATAAAAGGGCTTAGTGGGATGCATAGAAGCCGACTGATGAATTGGCTGAAAGAAAATTTCCCAGATTGTCTGTTTAATCCAACAAATATCAAAAAAGACAATGATATCTCTAAAAGTTCTTACGCAACATCTTTCAACCTGTCAGGCACTTCTTTTATTTGACAGGGAAGTTTGTAAATGTTTCATTTCAAACCTTCTGCAACAGAGGAGCAAAAACATTTTATATCTACACATGCTAAATTAAAAAGGAGNAAAAAAAAAAAAAAAACAGAAGGAAATTTTGATTCACAACTGCTCAGCTCCTCTGACCACCCACCGTCTGGATGAGCATCAAAAGTGGCAGAGCTCCAGTCACTTTGCAAAGGTTAACAGGAGTGAAAAATATGTGTGAGGCATGTTTTTTAATGTTTCCACTTCACCAAAGGAAGCACATTTTAGATTCAACTTTGTTTTGTTCAATTTGTTACCTCATTGGTTGAAAAGCTGCAACATCTCCAAGTGTTTATATTTCTATGAATCATCATCGTTAATCAAAATTATCATTAGTATTGAGTTTTTTCAGCTAATTAGGGCTGTAAAATCTGCAGACGTGTGTTACTATATATGTTATCACATGAAGCCAAACTCATCCTCACTGGAGGAGGATATAAGTATTACAGGTGCCAAATATATTATGACTATTTTAATATTTTATAATAATAGAATAAATTCTAATGTGTAGTTGTTATGAATGAACAGTTTAAAAGGCTTTAAAATGGTTATTGACATGATGCGGGTTTACATAATGTTCTTTTCATATTTGGATTCCCTTCCTCGCTTTGAGTTTGCGTTTCAGTTTTCATATATTTATGAGGGGGTCCCGTTCCTCTCAGGTGGAGATGATGGAGAGAGGAGTCGTGTTGCTTGAGCCAGGGTTGGTTTCAGCTCCTCCACTCTGCCTCATGTTGAGTATTAACGCTTGGCTTCGTGTTCAGGGACTTTCTGTCTTGTTCTTGGAAGCTCTTTCTGTCTTTCTGCCACAACTTAGAACATCTCGAACACAAAGCAGTAGAATTCAAACAGCTTCAGCGTGGTGCTTTGTTACCTCTCACATTATCAGACTGGTTTTAGCTCTTAAATGTCTCTGACAACTGAACATCCCTCTGACTGGACTGTGATCTCTGGGATTAAACCATGTACATGTTTATTTTGTTTAAACTGAGGCTGGTTCACATCCCATCGATGGAACCTGAATCAAAGTTTATACCATTTCCAGGTCTGTTTTTACTAGTTCAATATGTGAAAGTTATTTAACCAGAAACAAACTGTCTTGTTCACTCAGACGGCTATAAAACAGTCCTTTTTGTAAATCAGACTTTATTTTTCAGAGTAATCGAAGTTGCTGCGAGGGTTGTGATTCATTCACACATTCAGCAGTTCAACAGATATTTAATGGTTTTTTTCATGACAGCTAATGTTCAGACCTCCTGGTTAGTGCCCACAGTTCAATTTACTTTATTCCACAGCTGCAGGTAGTCAGAACATGAAGAACAGAGAAACTGCAGATTTCCAGAAGCTGTTTGAAGGCAGTTGCTCCATGCTGGTATCACAAAGAGAAAGAATTTAGGCTGGTCTTGTTGCATATAGTTAGGGTTAGGTGAATGATGACAGTTTGGCCTTCCTTCCTGCCTTAATGATGATGTCATCCTCATGTCCGGGGTTACTGTGTTTACCACCTCAGCAGATACTTACCTCCCTTATCCCCCATTTAATGTGCTGCTTTAGAAGGCGATTTTCTCTGCATGTAATATTTGATTAACTTAATGTTAAGATTCAAAGTCTTTTGAAGTGAATGAAACATTTTGAACAGTTTCACTTGTTTCTAAACATCTGAACAGACTCAGTTTGGACAAACTGTGGAGAATTCTAACTGAGCAAACAGCTAGGTTAAACGAGACCAAGACCAAACTCAAATCTCAAAACTTTCATGATTAAAGCTGCTATACTTAATTTACATAACAAATTAGCTTAACGTGTTTTTTTTTCATGCCCATTAAAAATGTTTTAACACAGCATGGAGAAAAATATGTTGTGAAGATTAAAAAATAAATAAATAAATAAATAATTAAGTGGTTATCCCGTATTTGTCTGAAAACATCAACCAATCAAATGGTTCGGTCCAAAAGGAATGATTGGATAGTCTCTCCAATCATACGGACTTCTGCATTTATTTGGCTTCTGTGCTCCTAAAAAACTGAGACATATTATCGCAGCACACCACTGCTGGCAGTGTTCGCCGCTCTACCATGTTACAGCAGGAGAAACAGCCGCCGGCTGGTTCCGCGTCAGGTTCAGGACAAAGTAACAATTAATGTCAGTTGTTCATTGTTATATTGTTTTCACTTACCGATGATTCCACCATGTTACGGTACTTGAATGAACTGTAGACCAGTGTCTTGCACTCGGTCGTCTTCTGGGGCTACGCGTGTTTCCAAACCCGGGGGGGCGTGGCTTAGGTATTCTACCCGACGGGAGGGGCTGAGAGTTCAGTGACTTTGTTTACATTTGTTGACATTCTAAGCTAGGCAATTTGAAATCGGGTATATCACCTTCAATGCTAACTCTACTTTATAAACTGCTACAGTTAAATAATTTTAGCATTACCCAGTTTTCTGCATACAATTTTGCAGCTAACGTTTAGTGCAAATAGTGGCTGTAGGCTTTCCAGAAGGTATTCGACATTTCTGTCAGAGTAACTATTTCAGCGCATGATGTCATAACCAACTTTTATATTCACCTGTATTATTATACTGTCAATAATTCATTTAAATTACAGTGCTCACTTTAAAGCTCAGAACAGATAGATACCCTGACTAAAAACATTCATCATTAATCTCTTCCTTTGGAGAACAACTTTCATCCTAAATTACATGTTCTGCGACTGTTTTCATCCTCCGTGATGACGCCTCTGTGTCACGAAGCCCCACCGCTGGATTAAAGGAGTCAGCTCCTGCCGCCCCTCACTCAGGTCTCCTCTTCAGACAGGAGTGTGTGTGCTGCTGAGCTGTGTGACACCTACAGGAGTGGACTGGTGATTTATTATACAGGTGTTGGGAGGCTGTAGAGCTTGTGGAACTTGAGCCATAAAACAAAACGAGGGGCACGTTAACTGATGAGCAGGGTCAGCGTGCACGTGTGGACAGGTGAAAACACTCTGCACAGTCTGATGCAAACAGGAGCGTCCACATTTTTAAGCAAGTTCATAAATTTATTTAAGCTTTACATCAAAGGCAAAAACCTGAAACGACGCTGCAGTTTCCTGATCTCATATTTTTAAATGGATTATGTAAAACTCTATTTTGTAATTTTGACAGTATTTTAACAATAGTCAGTTCTGGCTTTTTTAAAATCATCTATTCTTTTTATTCACCTCATGCAGACAATTTTTTACAACAGAATCATATGAAAGTCATGAGCTTTAAGGTTCTGCAGTTTATTGCCTCAATCTGTTTGTGTTCTGCTCTGCGTTTAATTATGCTGATTTCCATTTAACCCATGATGTGTTTTAGTTAACTTCCTGTATGGTGTCCCGTCCTGGTCCTCTAGGGTCAATATTCTGCATATTTTAGTCGTTTCCTGCTCCAACAACTCCTGATTTAACAGCTGCAGCTGAATTACCTGTTCAGCACGTCATGAGGTTCTACAGAATCCTGGCGATCATGCATTGACACACATCAAGTGTGTTGAAGCAGGAAAACAAACAAACAAATAAATAAATAAAAAACAATCAAATGGCTGTTTGCAACTGTTTTAACAAGCAGACGGTGTGACTTTGTAGTCAATCAATTGAGGTTTGAGCAAAAATTTTTGTTACTAAATTAAGAAATTACTACTTTATTCTAGAAGCTAAAACTTTCCTTATAATTCTTTTTATTATTATTACTATTAATATTAGTATTTTTATATTTCTCTGTTCTGGCTCTAAAGAAAAGGGAGGAATTTGCATATTTGGTGATGTGATTTTTTACAGTTATTTCCAGTAGAAATTCGTGAAAGAGCAGCTAAATGTTGCTTTTACCTTCATTGTGCAAAATTCTCAGCAGTTCAAAGGTTTATAAAATAAAGTTTGCAGGAACCAATATGATATTTCTGATATTAACTAATCACCAGCTCATCCTGGTCTCTATGAGGTTGTTCAAAGAGTTACAGCAGATGTGTCTTCATAACATTTCCCCAGAAACTCACTGAAAAGATCTGAATGTCCCTTTAAGACAACTAAGTTGACACAGTTTGCTCTTAAGCCAGATAACTTTTAACTCAACACTAATCCCAAAAAGACTCAAATAATATCAGCTTTCACAGCTGGAATGTTGCTTTAACTTCCAAATAACAAACTAAAACGTTGTGCTGTGATGTCTTACACTACATGTTCTTACTCAGAGGGGTAGTTAATTGGGTTACTGGCTTCAGAACAAAACAACTAGAAGACCAGATGGTTTTTCTTTGACTTTCCAAGCGAGTGTAGTTGGGAAGGGAACCTCCAATTGGGGTTTTTCAGAGATACTGGAACACTCAAGAGAGCAAATGTGGTTTTTCAGCTTGAATTGTTGTTTTTCGGCCAAGTCAGGAAAATGTGCCTCAGCAGGACGAGGCAGACTTGTTGTGATGTGATGCTGACTCCATTACAATGTGGCCGTGAGTAAAACCCCAAGGATGTTTAGGATGTCAACCTGTAAGAAAAACAAGCTGTAATTCATCATTTAATTCATGAGACCGACACTTATCGTTAGACACCCCCCACAAAAAAAGCGATGAAAACATCAGAGACATTAGTTAAAATAGGAAGAAGACAATAATCAGAACATGGATGTTCTGCATTACATAAATGCAGCATGTTTTTTAGTGTGTTTGTGTTTTTAGCTTCGTGAAGGTAAAGTCAGAGTGAAAAGTGCTAAAAGGAAATATCTGGTGCTAAATTTGTAAATAACTTTATTTTAAACTGCCAAACGTGGAGAATAACATTTCAATTCATACCTTGTGTTATATTATTTTGTCCTATTCATCTTAAATAATGTAAAGTGATGTTATAACAACATGTATGAGGCTTACTGTAATGAACCCTTAAACATAATTTTACAGCGTGTTTAGAATTTCCAAATGATGAACTGCACGGTACGAAGGGATTATAAATTATCTGGAATAAGACGAACCTTTTGACATGAACTCCCACAGTTATTGCGGCACATTAATCAGTTTGTAGGCGCTGTTTTGCAAAGAAAACCAGCAAAGTGGTCTGACTAACATATTACAAGGTCCTGTGGTTATAAAAGTTCCCTCTTACTTTACTGACAAAAGACTTAATTCTCAGACTCCCTTTACTTTAAATTAAATAAGTGATTTCTAGTCAATCTGTCTGAGTCTTCTGCCAGGAAGGAGCTGCTGACTGTTTTGTTTAAATTTAAGAGGTTGAAACAGAAAGATAAAGTAGTTCCCAGAATTGAGGTCAGGACCTCACTGTGGGTCATGAAACACAGAGTAGATCTTGAGATGTTTGCGTTATAATTTAGATTAAAAAACAATTACAATTGTCTAAATTTTGCAGCATTAATATTTAAAACTGTAACTGCAATAAGATTTACATAGCTATTCAATTTAATAAGACCCATCTTGTAGTGATTATTAGGCTTTAATTGTTTCATAGATTTAAAGAGGCCATTTCATGCAAATGTCATGCCTTTGTGGTTATTTCTTAAGTATTAACCAATAATATGAAACATTTTATATCTAAAAAACATTAGGAAACACTGATTAACAGACCTTTCAATCTATCTGTGTGAAGATTTGTCAGGCTTCGGGCTGCAACTCATTACCATATACCATATACCATACCATATTTATTTATAAAAGCGCTTTTAACATGGCATTACAACCAACCAAAGCGCTGCACAAGATAACACGACACAAAGCATGAAATATTCATTATTTGAATTTGCTGGACTCTGATTGGCTAACAAACTAGCCTATGAGAGCAAGGCACATTGCATCCTGCCCTGCTGTGCATGGCAGACACGTAGTCTCTTCTTGTTTGCTACGTTATGCTACAGCTTTTAGCCAGCAGCATGCTAGGCAGGGTTTCAACTGATGAATACTAACAAGCAATGGAGTTGTGACGAAACAAATACAGGCTGTTCGAACTTGGGTGTTATGACCACCTGTGTAGTTTGAGCGATAAAAACTGAAAGAGAAGTTGTTGACCTGTTTTCACACCCACTATGAAGGTAAGAACACCTGTGGAGCTAAAATATTTAACAGAAACCTCAGAAAAACTGTTTTAATGGAAGGGCCTTTTTAACAAGATTATGGAAACATTCCTTAGAAATAATAGTATCACACAGCTGCTGGTTTGTCAGCAGCACATCCAGGATCTCCTGTCCCACATCATGAAGCTGTTGGATTGTGATCTGGTGATTGTGGAGGCTGCTGGAGGTCAATTAACTCACTGTGATGTTCAAGAAATAAGTTTCTGATGATCTGAGTTTCGTGACATGGAGCATTATCCTGCTGAAAGAAGATCACTGTAGAGCACATAAAGAGATGGAGGTGGTCAGCAACACTCATGCGGGCTGTGGTGTTGGTACCCAGCTGATGAAGCGATCCAAGAAAATGACCCCACCAGCCTAAACAATCGATACGAGGAAGGAACTTTATTCTGATCCCTTTTTTTCTCCTCTGAGATCAATAGATCAATCACAAATCCACTATTCTTAAAATCCAGAACATTAAAACTCACTGACATTATTCATTTTCAAACAGCACAACTCATGTACAAAGCAACACATAAGGCACTTCCTGGTAACATACAAAAAATGTTTTTCAATAAGGATGGGAATTATGATTTGAGGGGGGAGCACAATTTAAAACATCAATGGGCACGTACAACATTAAGAAGTTTTTACGTTTCTGTGTGTGGAGTGAGGGTGTGGAACAGGTTGGGTGTGGCGCTCAAGCAATGTCCAAGCATGATCCAGTTTAAAAAACAATATAAGAACATGGTTTTCACTGGGTACAGGGAAGAGGAAGGGGCCTTACCATCGGGTGTTTTTCAATAATTCTATTTGTTACTTTTCTATCTGTTTATTCTCTTTTCTTGTATATGTGTTTAGTACTTAATTTAAAATGCAAATTTTTTTTTTTTCGTACCTTGTAGTTCATAGAAATGAATTTTATGTTAAAGGAGAGGAGAAGAGGGGGTAGGATTAAATAAGCTTATGCTTCGTCCTACTCCTTTTCGGACACATTAATGTGTATTATTGTCTTGATTATTGTTTGTTTGTTTTTGTTTTTTTTGTTTTTTTGCACTTGTTCGAAATAAAGCATTCAAATCAAATCAAATCAATAGAACTTCTGCACACTGGGTATTTAGTATTTTTCAAACTTTTCTCTGTAAACCTGAGATGGTTGGGAGTAAAAATCCCAGCTGATCGGTAGTTTCCGAAACACTAAGACCAGCCCGTTCTGATCTTTGATTTGAACTTCAGCACGTTCTTTTCACCAGTTACATAGACGCATCGAGTTGCTGCTGATTGCTTCTTTGTGTCAACCGGCATTTCTTATTGAGGCTTTTTGGATTATTTTAGGTTCATTTCAGTCAAAGGAAGTTTGTGAATCTCTTTCTTGACAGTGGAAAAAATCTTTCTGCTAATAAGGTTAAAAAAATAAAGACAGAAAAAAACAGCCAATAAGCTCAATGTAAACCACTGACACGTAAACCACTGCGCTGCTTTGATAAGTGGGACACAATCATCAAAGAGTTTGTAGTTACTGAGTAAAAGGATTTTCTCTCTGTATTACTGAGAGCAGAACAGGCTGACAGCCAGTTTATCTGCACCGCCAACTGCTTTCAATCACCTCAGACTGATGTTCCCTTCTATGGCGACATGCTGATGCTACAGATTGTTATTCATTTTACACTAAAACAACGAAGCAAAACATTTAAGAATCAGTATGAGATCTGGCTAAGCTGTTTATTCAGTATATCAAACTACATGTTAGACTGCAAGACATATTCCCCAGTACCTAATATTTAAAGAGCCAAGATTAGAAAAATAATGCAACTCTCTCCAAAAGGTGACTTATTGGTTCTGGCATCTGACATGCAATTTCATGTTCTTACAATCACATGAAAACATGTTTTAAATGGCTGGAGATTTGCATGTTCTCATCTGTCAAACAGATTCCAGACTTCATCAAATAAACACAACGATCACTGCAGTTTGTTGGAAATAAAAAAAACTGATTAAGAAATTTGGTAAATAAAGAATATACAAAACATTTTAATCAGAAAATCACTTGATTCTTTCTATTGTACTTGTTTTGGTCTAAGGAGTGGCACAATTGAAAATTTGTGTTTTCCTCAGACACAATTAATTCTGTGTCATATACATTTTTATCTGCAATTAAATAGAATATTGTATCTTCAAAAGATCACAAGATAATTATTTGCAATGTAAATGTTGTTAACTGATAGTTCCAGAACTGTGAAAGGTGAAAATTCATAACCTTGCGCTTCCAGATCTACGTGTAGCCCCGCCCTGTGTTGAGTCAGGGCTTTTAAGTGCCTGAAAAAGGGAGGGACATCTGGTATATTTTAAGCTGATTGGAGGACGCGCCAGCAAGTTCCCGCCTACCACGTTTGTCTTTAGCCAATCACAGTAAATCAAGCTCGGGAGAAAAGCTAAACACATCGTTACCATCAAGAAAAGCACAAAATTCTCACTTTTGCTAATTTTTCAGTGAAGAAATCATCTCTAGTTCTCCCTAAAACAGATTCAGTAGCTGCTTCTACGCGTACATCCACCAGCACAGCCATGTTTTTTTTGCTTTGTCTCCCTGGGCACTTGCTGCTATTGTCATACCTGAACACCCGCCCCAAAGCACAATGCTAACACATGATTGGTCCGAACCACCAGTGGCGTTGAGTCGGACGGATTAGTTGGAGCAGTACAAGATGGATTTTCATGGGTTTGGAAAACTCCAAATCTCGCGAGAATCCGTCTTGCAGCACAAGATTAGAAAATCCACAATGTTATACGTTATGTAGCCATGTGCTTGTCAGCTGTCCCCCACTAGCGTCCTATGTATGAAACCAACTGGGCAAACCAACTGAGGAAACATGTATCAGAACTAAAAAGACCCATTGCACACAAAATCTGCAGTGAAGGGAAATCCTGAAGTGATAAAGAAAAGGATGACAGTGAAGGCTAAGGGGAGTCAATTGATTTAGGCCAAATATTGTTTGTACATGTCGGACTCAGCTTGTGGTGCAGTTGGTGGCACTGTCGCCTTGCAGTGAGAAGGTCCTAAGGTTGAAACTGGGCTGGGACCTTTCTGCATGGAGTTTGCATGTTCTCTCCATACATGTGCGGGTTTTTCTTCCTCCCATAGACCAAAAGTATGCAACCTGTGAGTGTGCATGAATGGGTGAATGACACACTGTGAAGCGCTTTGGGAGTCACCGGACTTAAGAAAAGCGCTATACAAGTACACGTCATAATTTACGCCAAAAACATGCTTGAGGTTAATTGGTAACTCTCAGTTTTCCTATAGGTGTGATCCCGCCTCTCACTCAATGACTGCTGGAGATACACACCAGCTCCCTGTGACCCTGAACATTTACAAGCAGGTATAGATAATGACTGACTGACTCAGGTTCAAATGTTTCCACTTGAAATATGTATTTACACCTTAAATGACCAGCTATTTCTACAAGTTGTTTGTTGGGGGGGTAAAGATTCAGTTATTCAAACTCCCACATTTACACCAAAACAAGTCAATCAATCTTATATCACTGATACTGAAACATCCTCCTCATCACTCAAGCCATTCCAACAACAACACAAGGATTTATTTTCCATTTTAAAACCCCTAAGATCCACAGGGATTTAAAATATCATGACTCGTCAATTATCTGCATCACAAAAAGTGCTTAAGGTCACCACAATTTGCCTAGTCATCACTCTGGATCTTGTCATTTCTGTCCAGCCCAGTTTTATTGTTTGTAAGGAAACATCTGACAAGCACATGTTTGGCTCCTATTTTATTACTCAAATCATGTAATTTGGATAATCAAGTTCATGTTTCATCTCAAAATTTGAGAGTTAAATCTTTTCGTTTGTAACCAAGATTTGGATCACTCAGCAGTGTTTGCAGACATATTTTACAGCAACTTAAAGTGGTTCGTACCCTTCTTCTCGCTGCTTTTTCAATGATAACAATCCTCTAAATCTTGTCTTGTGGGCAAACTTGTCACTATTTTAACACACATGTTCCTCACCCTACGGTGAGGATGGGTCAAATCCAGAGCCAAACTTCCCCACGATGGATTAATATAGGAAATAAAAAAAGTCATGGTTTTAGTTTGAGTGTTTAAACTGAGTTATTTCAAATATGTAAAGTTGGGCTTTTCTTCATTTGACTCCATTTTTCTGTGTTCAGTATATTTTCCACTTTATTTAGGTTTGTCTTTTATTGCTATAGTTCATTGTTCACACTTTGAGTCCTCAAAAACTGACATTAACAACAAAAGTCAATTATAAATGAAAAGTATTATTGATTATAACTTTTTAATAGTGCTGTCATGAGATTAAAAATTGGATGAGATTAATTAATTTTGAGCAGTAATTAATTAATCTAATTAATCTTATTTTTAATCTCATTTAATAATAGCTAAGAAAAACACTATTGTTATCCATGGTTCCGTCGGGACGTTTTTGAAAAGCAAATTTTCCATTCATGGGTCCGACAACTCTCATATGCTCCTCCATTGTCACTTCTCCGCTCTGCAACTAAACGCTTTTGCTCACCTCGCCGTCACTGGAAGTCAATCAGCAGCCAATAGATGTCCACCTAAGAGTGATTAATCCAGGGCTTAATTTGAACAAAATCCGGGAACTGTCTTATTTTGAAAGGGTGTGTTCCGGTAACTGTTTGCTAGAATCCGTTAACGGCGCCAGTTGGGTTAAATAACAGCGGCATCAAAATACCAAAAAGGCAGTATAACTTACTTCTTCTGGGTTTATCATCGCTTTCTCTAGCCTTGCTTGATAATTTACACCTGCTTGGTCTGGTCCAACGGTTGTGTATGTGTATGTTCCAGTATCAGTCAGGGAATTCTGGTCTCACAGCGCTATTTGCATTCCGGTAACTTTTGATTTACAAATTAAGCACTGGATTAATCCCTTTGTACAACTCCAGCACAAGAAGCCGAAATACTAAAAAAGATTTTATTTAAAGCAACTCAAAAGCAGAAACTGTAAATATGGATTAAAAATTAGATTAATGTGATTAAGGAATATAACGCACCAAATATGGCTGTAATTAATTAATCGCAACTAACGCAATAATTTGACACCCCTACTTTTTAAACCAAAATAAAAAGCTGATATCTATAGATCCTTTCCAATTTTGCTGCATTTTTTTAACTTTGTTCAAAGGTCAAACAATATAAATTTGGCTTTCATCTGTAGCTCAGGTGACAAGTCGATTTCACTCATATATGAAACCAGAATTTGTGTGTTGTAGTCAGCGTGCAGCTGCATGACTTTTCAGAGGACGATATTTACTCTCAGTTCATTCACTGGGCAGCAGGATTAATTGTAACAGCACAGAGCTAACCCAACGAGTTTCCAGTCACGTCGTCAGGTCACCTGGGAGCTCTACCTGAGGCACTTCCTGTCAAGCAGTAAAACTGACTCGGACATTTGGGGGTTTAAAGATCAGGAAGCTGCTTGCAGGCCAAAGAGGTCAGACCATGCAGAACATTCTAAAGGCTACATGTCAGAACAGAGACTGGAAGGTCAGCCAAAAGGTGCCACACCTTAAAATCAAAATAAAAAAAATAAAATAAAATTATAAAGTGAAAACAGCATCCTCCATCTGTTAGAGAAAATAATAAATTCTGTCAAGTCACATGATTTCTATGCATATTTTACATTGTGCCAACACCTTTAAGTTGAATAGATTTATTAATGTTATGCACAAAACTAAAAGTTGCTTAAAATGACTGTGAAAGTAACCAATTTAATCTACTTGTGCATTTCATTTCATCTCTACAATCTGAATTTCCGCATCACCATTTTTTTACTTGCCCACGTTGAAGTTTATATTTTCCCTCTCCAACATGCCTGAAGCAGTGTTTTTCAGATGGTGCAGATGAAACACAAATTGCAGGCTTTGCTGGCCTCACAGGCGCCAAGATCTGGCAAACAAGAACCTTTACAATGCTGGCAGCTTTGAAGGCCTTTTGGTTCTAATTAAGGCCACACTTCTCTAAAGATGGACACCGTGTCGATTTGAGTATGTTTGGAGACAGTAAAATACTCAAGCCTGAAAATCTTTATGTGTTAAATGCATGTAAAGATTTACAGTAGTTGTCAGCTAAAGATGTTGACATCTTGTTGGGGATTTAGAGGTTTTACTTATAGACTATAATGAGTATAAGTGTTGCCACATTGCATCTTATTGTTTCACAGAATAACCATGTGATGACAGTTTGTTTACACCACTTACTCCTCTTCCTCTGTAAACAGATCCCCCATGTCTCTTGTTGGCCCATAAAAACCCTTTTTAAATAACCTCAGGTGTTTCTACTTAAGCATCATGTATGTTTAATGTTGGTGGTCTCCAGTTCTGAGGTATTTCTCACAGTGTTAGAGGCGACACTGTAACTCAACCCTCTTTCTTTCTTTTCCCGCACAGTATTAATAAACTGAACTGAAGTTATCTTCTTCAAAAACATATTACTCAACTCTTCAAAACAAACATGTTTAATAATGTCTCTGCATCATCCAACAACGTGCTCCAAAGTGACAAAATGTTCTGCTTTTTAATTGTTTGTCCCGATACGGTTTAACAACACGATTATGGTTTCTCAGAAAGAAAGAAGAGACAACTGATCTGATCATTTGATTGTTTAGTTGCATCCATGATACCAAAATGTTTTGTTTTCAGGTTTAATAAAATACACTTACGACCTGGATCCAACCATTTTTTTTTAATCCGAATCAAATTAAATCATATGTATTTAATTTAATCTTCCTTGCATGCACAGGTCAAAAGTTATTGTTGTTGAAATCCTGATATCAGACTCTCTATGAGTCCCTCAGATGTTACTTGTCCTTCTCTGATTGGTCAGAATTTCTTAGGTGGCAAAAAGGGCCCCTATGTTATATTTATTTATTTTTATTATCTTTTTTTTGCGGATACTGAAAACATGTTTATTTAAAGTGCACCTAATGGAACCAGTTTGGTTTAACATTTTGCACAGGAATAATTAATGGTAAGTTCACTGCTTTTTGAAGCCAAACAAAAACTTTTTAAATCTAATTCTGTGCTTAAATTCAGCATTGATTTAATTTAAAATGCTCTTTAGGGCTGCACGGTGGTGAAGTTGGTGGTGCCTTGCAGCAAGAAGGTCCTGTGTTCAAATCCAGGCTGGGACATTTCTGCGTGGAGTTTACATGTTCTCTCTGTGCACAGTCCAAAAACATGCAAAAGGTTAATTGGTGAATCTAAATTGTCCCTAGATGTGAGTGGTTGTTTGTCTATGTGTGCCCCTGTGATGGACTGGTGACCTGTCCGAGGTGTCCCCAGCTCTCACCCAAAGACCACTGGAGATAGGCACCAGCTCCCTGTGACCCTGAACAGGAAGAAGCTGGTTCAGTAAATGGATGGATGTTCTTATGCAGCCATTCCAAACACATAGTTTCATGTTATTTTACTCTCCAATGCAGTTTTCTGGTTCTAATATATTTTAGCTTGTATTTTTCTGGCAGGCATCATTATCTAGTTGATTAAATTCTTCGGTATATGAACAACTGCATCCTTTGAATGCCATATATTTTATTTACAGTCTATCTACCTCCATTTCAAAAACAACATGGTAATGGCTGACTGTTCCATCAACGTCAAAGCCACACTGCGATGTCAAACATCCTAATGGACAATTGGTAGAACCCCCTTCAGAGTCTGATCCTCAAGCACAGAAGCAGCATTACACATGATCCTCTCTGATCAACTGCTTTAGATGAGGATTTCAGGCTTTTCTCATAACTGACATTGCAGTTCAATAAGTTCAATTCTTTGTGGTGTTTTTTTTTTTTTTTGCTTTAGTAGAAGAATCTCCCAGAGAAAACAGCCTCATCACGCAGCTGTTCCCATTACAATTACAGCTGTGGTCAGTGTGGAAGCTGAGATTAATGGAGCAAAGTTTGGTTACCATCTGGGTCGTGCTCTGGATGAGACCACAAACTAAGACGGATAATGAATCTCATTAATAGAATAGTTTATAATCTGCCAGATCACTGTCAGCTTTTTTTTACTCTGCTAAGTAAAGATGCACCTAAACTTGTTTGTCCTATTAAAACTTGTTCAAAAAAATGCTTGAAATGTTGTTTGTTATACAATTATATTCCAAACAGATTTGTTGGTCCACCTAAAGAGACTCATGATCCTGCGTTATATTCTTCTTTTAAACTTCAACTTCAATCAGTATCTTAGCTGTCTTTAAGCTTTTTATCAGTAATTCAGCCTGTTTAAAGGAAACAAAGAGGCTGTTGGATATTGTGGTAATATTGTCTGCACTACACTGAACATGGACCAGAGAAAGCAAAGCCTTCTGGGAGCTTAGAAAGTAGTAATAGTAGTAGTAGAAAGGAGTCTCCAAGCAGTGTCATGTTCCTGGGACAATATGTGGAGACAAATAAAATGCAGACCCTGGTTGATTAGAGTGATGGAGGTGTATATGTATTAATGTCTATGGTAATAGCGCTAGTATAAACAGAGAGCTCTCAGCAAGGGGGAGGGGATCCTCCGTGCAACGGTTCCACCCACAGCACAGGGGCGAATTGCTAATGAGCTACTGCCACCATGCAGAAACTACTTACTAGAAAATGGCACAGGTTTTGTGATTTTGTTTAAAAACTCCAAAATTCATAATTTAAAGGCCGATGAGAAGATTTTAAAATAGCTCAAACGATGATCGGAGTGGGTCTTTAACTAGATACAAAGCGTGTTCCTAACACCAAAAAGATTACTGTATTGAATATCTTGACTATGTTTGAGTGATTCATCTGAAGATGCTGTTAATAATAATCTTTTTGGCAATTGGTGCTTTGTAACAGGAAAAAAAACAAATGAACTCTTAACTCAACACGTGTTGAAGAAAGTAATTGCTAATGAAAATTATACATTTTCTTCTTAAAGAGGCCCTTCTATTGAAAAACGGTTTTTCTGAGGTTTCTGTTGAATATTTTAGCTCCACAGGTGTTCTTACCTTCATAGTGGGTGTGAAAACAGGTAAACAACTTCTCTTTCAGTTTTAATCTCTCAAACTACGCAGGTGGTGATAAAACCCGAGTTCTCCCGAGTCCAAACGGCCTGTATCTGTTTCATCACAACTCTTTTGTTCGTTAGTATTCATCAGCTACTGCAGTTGAAACCACGCCTAGCATGCTGCTGGCTAAAAGCTGTTAGCATAACGTAGCAAACAGGAAGACACAACGTCTGACGTTGCCATGCACAGCGGGGCAGGAAACAGTATTCTTTGCTCTCATAGGCTAGTTTGTTAGCCAATCTGAGTCCAGCAAATTTGAACAATGAATATGAACGAGCTGCTGACGAAGCAGCCTGACGGAAGGAGCCGGAACCCCCCAAATTTTAACGCAGACAGATTGAAAGGTCTGTTAATAAGTGTTTCCTGACGTTTTTTAGATATAAAATGTTTCATATTACTGGTTAATACTTAAGAAATAACCACAAAGTCCTGAAATTTGTATGAAATGGCCTCTTTAATAATTTTTTCTACCAGGAACTCTGACCTTATGGGAGATAAAAGTTCCCAGGTGAGAAAAGCTGCTCCTAAAAACAAACTCATTTTGATTTTTTTTACTGTCAAAAACCCAGCTGGGTAACATTTAACTCAACCACCCGTGCTGTTAACAGTGTTTCTATTTGATTTAAAGTTACTGCTTCACACATATTTATGCCACACTGAGTATCTCTACCTCAGTTATGAATAAACATAAAAACCTCAGCGTTTATTTAAAAAATATTTTCAGAATAAAGTCAATTTAACCATCAATTATATGGCTTTGTAAGAAGATTAATCTCTTGCAGCTGCTGGAAAATACAGTTTTTCCAAACACCAGGACTTCATAACTCATCCGTGTAGATGTGTCACATCCTGAGTAAGAGCAGTTACCAGAGATGATGATGATCATATCAACATCATTTGTGCAGGCAGCTGTCTGCCAAACTGTCATTAGGTGCAGAATAAATATTCCTTTGTGTTGACAGCTTCTCTGGGTTGCAGGGTTTTTTATTTGAAAAAGAATACAGTAAGATCTTCACAGAAATATGAGGGTGAGGGAAATGACTAATTCCTTCTCACAACAACAATAAAAAAAGCTGTTTTCTGGTGCAAATTAGTTCATAAAGTCTGTTGTTGTACCACGTTCTTGCAAAGTAAGAAAAAAGTATGTTTACCCAAAATCCTCTGCCTTCTAAAGGATTGTATCTCTTTCAAAGTGAGTTTTTTGTCTAAATGGTCACTAAAAGGTCCAAATACTTTCCAACACAAGCTTCTGTCAAACTTCAATAAAATTTTCATCAATGCAGAGAAATAACATATACAAGAATCATGCTAAGTGGTTGTAGGTGGTGATGTAACTCTTATGTGTGACATTGGCAGGTGCGTAAACCATAAAGGGAAGGCTTTTGCTGCAATTGTCACATTAGCTATTTTTGTTCGCTTCAGATGTTTTGGGAGTTTTTTAAGGTTACGTTCATTTTTTATGTTTAAAACTCTTATTGTGAAATACTGAAGGAAGTTGTCTTGACAACGCTGTCAGAGTTAATTCTTTACAAAGTAATGGATTGTTATTTTACACAATATAAGAACACCTCAGTAATAACATCACAACAAGAAAAAACTGTGTGTTGCACAACAATGTGTCTGTAAAAAGAATCAGCAAGACAGAAGCAGCAGCAAACATGAACATGAGAAACCACCATGTAGATGTTGCTGCAATGCTAAAAACGCAATACTTAAACAACAGCCGCCATATGTTACTGTGAACATCACATTTATGCAGTAAATATCATATATATATATATATATATATATAAATAGTAAAAAAAAAAAAAAAAATTGTTACACTTGATGTATCAGCGTCGGAATTAAACTGGACTCCAAACAGTCCGCCTCCTTATATTTTTTTCCTTCTCTTTGAATTCTTGCTTGTATGTTCTCTCAATGTAAGTCGCTTTGGATAAAAGCGTCTGCTAAATGACAGTAGTAGTAGTAGTAAATATCCCAAGAGTACAAAGGAATGTGGAATTTTTATGCATCTCTAACATTTGTGACATTTTAAAGTTGCAGCATTCATATATTTTTGGTATTTTCTTATGTCAATACACATAGAATCACTTGGTTGATAAGTGAGACGAAGTTGTTTGAGTTTCCAACTATAATCAAGATGCCATTGATGTTGTGAACATGGATCTACCTCAGTCACATAAAATAAAGACATGATATTTTTTTCTGGGTACCTACACATTATATTTTTTGAAGCCAGGGTATGAACAATGAAATTAAACATGTAATTATTTACAACTGAGCCTGTTTTTTAAAGAACTAATGTTTAACTATATATCAGTGAAATTATTTGGAATCATTTTAAAGTCATTATTAGTTCAATAGATATTCATGAAAAACAATATCTCCTTATGGTGCGTTCACGCCGGCCGCTTTGTAAATACCAAGCAACGTTCACAACGCTTTAAGTTTAAAGCTTGAAAGTTGAAGCCTGTAAAGCCTGACCGTTAAAAAGAGCGTGTAGGCGGGGCGTCCTTTGTTATCGGATGTTCTGAGCTATGGCGGATCATATAGAGCAGGGGGTCATCAACTATATTTGTCAGAGGGCCAGAGTTTTACCAGTCAGTCTCCTTGGGGGCCAGCACCCCAAGAAGAAAATAAAAAAAAAATCTAATTTTGGCTTAACATTATGTTTAATGTTTATACTTTTTGTGGATACACCCCATTCTTCAGATGCGTTCTGAGTTTGAGGAGTTAAACCATTTGCTCCAGGAGCTACATATGGATGAGGTTCGCTTCCAGCGCTACTTCCATCTGTCCCGCGCCCTGTTTGACGACTTCCTGCTTCATTCAGGTACGTCAAGAGCGTCAAAAGTTCAGCTAGCTGAACTTCTGCATTACTCGCGTTTCAAGCGTCAACGCCTGAAACGCTTGAAAAGTTGATGCTGCTAACGCTCACAAAGCGACGCAGAGACTCTGACGCTGGTCTGACGCACTCCATCATAGACTTTACATGTAAACTTGACGTTTCTGAAGTTGATGGTTGGGCCGGTGTGAACGCACCATTAGTGTTGGTTTTATGGATCACTCCCAAAACTAAGTTTGCCTTCCATTTCCGTATTATGTTCCTATTAATTATATGTGTAGCTGTTGTGAATTTGATACTCTGAACAGATGATAAGTTCAAAAAATGTAGGAAAGAACTTATACAATTCATCACTGCAGTTATTTGGAGTTTTTATATCAAAATGTGACTTTAAGAGGAATACTTTGCAGTTCAGGTGCCAGTATTTTTAGCTGGATATACAACCAGCATGTTTCAAAGCAGATTTTTGATCCACTGCTCTTGTAATTTGATATTTTAGATTAGATACAGTCATGTTTTTAAAATCAATGGAGACGAGCCCTTTGCTTTCAGTAAGCCTCTATCCAGCTACGTTTCTCACAGCTTTTTTCCCTTTTTTTTACAAAATTTCATGCCAAGATTTCCATTTTATGTGACACACCATTGGTGGGAGTTCATCTCTACATATGGAACCAATCTGCTGTGAGCTAATGAGTTTCACAGGTGGTTGGAGTTGCGTGCTACACTGTAGTTGGAAACAGAGAGAAGATCCCGCAGTTTGGCTGAGGTCACTGTTGCCTGTATCGTTACTGTGGGTACAATGTACCAGTTTCTGTGTTCACCTCTGATATATATGTATATATATATATATATATATATATATATATATTTTTTTTTTTTAGAAGCTTTTTTTACTCACTTTTAAGTTCAAATTAAATCTGAACGATACGTCTTATGTGAAATTCAAATTATATCAATCAGCAGCTTTTAGATCTAATTAGAAATCTAATTTGGAAGGATGTGGCTGTTTTTTTCTGTATGTTTTCAGGAAAAACTATTTTACATTTGTACAAAAATGATTAAGTGCTGCTGTGATGCTTGTGCCCAAACAAACCAAAAAAGGGGGGAACCCCACAGGTGTTTTTTGAGCTATTGCAAAATAAAATGGATAGCCTCAGCCTTAGGGAGAGAGGAAAAAAAAAGAATAAAGAGAGGAAAAATGGAATATTCTGTGAATGAGTCACGGAGTAAAGGGTGGAGTGATGATGACCCAGTCTTTATGCGTGTGTTCAGAGTGGACGGTTAGTGTGTCGGGGTAATATGGGGATCCCCAGAGCTTTCCAAGGTTTGACCATCTGTTTAGAGTGCAGATATACAACAGCATGTTCATGCAAAAAAAAAAAAAAACACTAATCACCTAATGCATGTGCACCAAAAGTCAAACAAAACCCACACACGTTTCCTGTTTGTCGAATCTGCAGAGAAAAGGCAGCAGAGTTTTGGGTCTCCTCAGACAGGGTTCAATCATCTCAGACTCAGTCCTGCATAAAAATATGTAAATCTGTTGAGAATGAAAACATATAATCCAGCAACATGATCACTCTTCACACACTGAATCTATATAAAAGTCTTTTTTACCTTTTTGTGCTCTAAGAATATTGATTTTCTAGAAAATGTTTCCTTTTTAACTTTGAATAAAAACCATGTCCAGTTGTGGCTTGGTGTCAGCTGGCTTGGAGCTGGTTCGCCAGATGCTTGATGGGTAATTCAACTGTTCAGGAAGTAGAAGCTGAATAAATTAAACCTCTGGCAACTGCTTTACATGTACATCTGTGTTTTTGTGTTCTTTTCACCAGACACAAACCTGTCTGTTTAAAGAAGTGGAACGTGTTGTTTATTTTACAGCAAAGCAAAACTTTGAAAAGGAAGGTCTGATAAAGGAACATTCTGGTTGTTTTTAATGGCAGCACATGTGGTAAATAAATAATAATCAGCACTAGATTTTAGGTCAAACTTCAGTACTTGGTCACAAATGTTAAAAAAGACAATATTAGATACAAAACAGAAAGTTTCTCACTCAGATTGGCCTTCGTAAATGTGATCAGTTAAATAAAAAATGTGTTACGATGGTTTAGTTCAGCTCAGCTGTTTTTTAAATGTAAGAAACAGTTTGTTGTTTTTGTGCTGATACATTCATCTGAGAGTCAGCTCCTCCAAAATCTGAGGGAATGTTCTCAGCTGGGAAAAGGAGGAATGCTCCCTTCAGGTTGGGAGTGAGTCTTTGCCTCCTCTAGGGGGGGCGATGGGTTTCAGTATCTTGGTGTCTTGTTCACGAGTGATAACAGGATGCAGCAGAAGATGTACTGATTGGGTTTTCGTCCACAGAAATGAGGGCGTTGCTCCAATCTGTGAGGAAAGAGAATGGTAAAGCTCTCAATTAACTGCTCTGTCTAAATTCCATCCCTTACCTACGATCACGAGTTCTAGAGATCCCAGATACAAGCTGTTAAAATGTGCTTCCTTTGTAGGGGGGTGTGGACTCAGCTTTAGCAATAAGATTATGTGCTACATCATCAAATGACATCTTAGACCAGAACAGCTGGTGTAGAAGTGAAAATCCAGAGAATAACAAAATAATTACCTGCAAATTTAAATTATATATTTGCCTGAAATGTCTCGTAACCCAAAGTTTTCACCAATAAAGGAAGTCCTGAGTCCAAACCGGTCTCTTCTTGTCTGTTAGTCACCCAAAAAATGGCAACAGATCCAACTAAAACTCTAACTGCATTTGTATGATTTACATAATTTAACTTTGAAACAAATTTTAGCAGAGAAATTCATTCTGTAAATTTAAACATCTCAATGAAGTTTCATAAAACTATTGCACATAAATGATGACGGAGCGTTTTTTTTTTTTCTTCAGAGGATATTTTCATTCATTTAAAATCAGCCCTGAACACGTCAGATCTTGAAACATTACCATCGTGTGCTAGTAAACAAGTGGACTTCAATAAAGCTTTTATTCTATGAACTCAAAGGAAAACAGAAAAAGCAGCATGTTCTTTAGTTTGGTTAAAGCTGCAGGCACGGAGACGATGACCAAAACAAAATTCTCAAAACAATGTCCTGCTTTTATGTTTCTGTGGGTCTGAAAAAATAATTCACTGAAGCTCCTACGAGTCTGAAGTGGCACATTTCTGCAGAGGAAACTCTTTAAAAACCAAAAGTTGTTTTTAGCCTCATACTCTTGACTTAATTTCTGCTTAGATCTTCTTGCCATCATTAAGAAAAAAACCCTAATCTTTGTCCAGGATCTGACTTTAGTTCAGATACTGATTTTAGCAACCATTACACAGACATCAGCATAAACCTGACAGGGTTTTTGCATTTGTTGTTTTATAATGTGGGAATTTTCTCATTAGGGTTCCCGGTATTTCCTGTGATCTTATTTTGTAGTGGTATTGAGTTTCCTGTTTCTGTTTCCTGTTTCTTGCTTTACCCATTGTTTATTTGGGGTTTTTGTGGTTTCTTAGTTCTATGTGTGTTTTTCTGTTTGTCTAATTTGTTTCTTACGAGTTTGGGTTTTGTATTTGTCTCCAGTTTCATGTTTAGTAGTGTTTCTAGCTCCTCAACCTATTTGTGGTTCATTCTCCGCTGTCTTCCTTCAGTAATCATCTCCTCTGTTTTATAAGTCTCCGGTTCACCTCAGTCACTGGTCAGTGTGTTACATCTTCCCTCCATGTCCTTTTTGTCTCCAGATCTCAGTCTCAAATAATTTTGCTGCCAGGTTAGCCCTTCGTTTTATCTTTAATAAAAGTACTTCCTGCACGTTTGGATCAACAAAAGCCTTATGACAAAATCTTTTTTTTTATATTTAACTGGAAGTTTAAACAGTTTTTTTCTTTACCCTTAGTTGATATTTTCCCAGTAAGGTCTGCCTTTAACAAAAAATTGTTGCGCATGTTCTCAGCAACCAAATGATGCAACAGAAAAATAAGGATTCATCAGCATCCTGTTGGAGTTTAACTCATCTTCCTCTCAGTTACTCAAGTTCACAAGAATGTGATGTTTTCATCAGTTCAGATAAGTTTCACATGTTGGGTTGAGGGAGATGAACAAAAAGGATAGTTTGCTATTGTTAAGATTGTTTATTTATGTTATTTAGTGTTTTTTTAATTGACCTCTAATTGACAGCTTTTAATGTTTGTTTGGTTTTCTTCCCCATCAGTGTTTTTACTTACCATGTGTTATTACTTAGAATTTGAAAAGAAAAGTAGAAGCTAAGTGCTGCTAATCAAATGTTTTGATTAACTAATTACTATCAGTGGGATGTAGAGTTTTGGCAGTTTGCTGGTCTGGAGCATACAGGTGTGTGTTAGCAAGAGGCTGAAAAGGAAAGACGTCAGCAGTCAGAAACCGCTGAGAGAGAATTCCCATCGGAATTTGACAAGACAAGATAAAAAAAGCACATTTGTTTCTGATAACAATAGCAGACCATCTGAAATGATAGTTTGAATGTAATAAAAAGGTATTTTGTTTAGAAATCTATTGGCATGAGGTATAAATAAAAATGTAGTTCAGTGCTCAGAAAAAAAGTGTTTCAAAACAGATCCTTTAACAAAAAACTGAACATTCAGGGAATCTCTCTCCAAAGTTTGCTAACTTATTTGGATTTCTACACACTGAAGGACTTGCAGCCCCACTTTATGGTACTTGATCCTGACTTTATTGACGTCATGGATCTTAGAGTGACTGCTCAGGCAGAGCGCTGGAGCAGCAAGGGGATTGATGTTGACTGATTTATTTTATTAACTCCCCTCACTACTACAGCTGTGCCGACAAAAGTAAGACAACTGTATTTTTAAACAGACAAGTGAAACAGACTGAAACAAAACCAATAAAAATGGGCTGGAGTTCATGTGGTGAGTTAGATGCATTGCAAATAATCAAGCTCAAGATGTCACACAATATCCAGTACGGCAAACCTGAACATCCTGTAAGGGCAGAAGATGAAATGTGGAGGAGAAAACAGCTTCTTCTCTCCACCGTATAACAGGAAACAGGAATTCAGATGGCAACACTAAACAACCCAAAACGAGTGCCTCTTAGTCGCTGATCCCAGTATAGGTATAAGTCCTGCCCCTTCCATGTACACTAATAGGGCTTGACAGAAAACTAAAATAATACGTAAGATCATTTGTTGCATTTGGAAACTCCAGCTGATTCATGTAATTTTCTGCTGCACATTATTTTTTCTAATAGATTTAGTGTATTTGATGCTTAAAGGTGGAATATAGAATATTTTCATAAACATAATACCTCCATATAGCGTTTAGGGGGATGTAGAGTTAAAGTACAGTATTTACTTTAAAAATTATATTTGAAGTAAAATATAATAAAATATTTATTCTGACGGGCCTGACGTTGGCACCTTGTTTACATCTACCAGCAAATAGCGGGCACCATTGCAGGTTCCCTAAAACGGTAAATAGTCCGTAAAAGCGAGGCTGGTACTGTGGAGGGGGGGGTGGAGTTGGCGAGTCGAGCATCTTCTTTGGAGTCCCAGGAATATCGTTGTCCTTCTCGTGGGAGGAGCGACTGGAGAGGATCAGGGGCCAGAGTGGGTTTGGGTGTGGAATTTTTGCGTCATCGGAGCGCACGTGGCGGTCGTGAGCTTCGACGGCTGGAGGCCTTGTTCTGTTGTTGCAGCTGCAGTATCCACTCACTGGACTTCGCTGTGGTGTTTGTATTCCATATTACACCTTTAAAACCACTGAGATTGTATGGGGATGAACAGGTAGGACATTTTTACCCCAAATTCTTTCAATAAATGAGATCTATAAAACACACAGTCAGCTAAGCAAGAATCTCTGCTAATGTTTTTATACAATCACAAATTCAATCAGACATCTGAACTGTCGTTCTATTTAACCTTAAAGAGGCCATTTAAAAAATTATTTCTTAAGTATTAAACATTTTATATCTAAAAAACATCTGGAAACACTGATTAACAGACATTTCAATCTATCTGCATCAAGATTCGTCTGGTTTCGTCAGGTTTTGGGCTGCAGCTCATTAATATTCATTATTCGAATTTGCTGGACTTAGATTGGCTAACAAACTAGCCTATGAGAGCAAGGCTTCCTGTTTCCTGCCCTGCTGCGCATGGCAACAGACACGTAGTCTCTTCCGGTTTGATACGTCTTATGCTACAGCTTTTAGCCAGCAGCATGCTAGGCGTGGTTTCAACTGCCGTTTGAACTCGGGTGTTATCGCCACCTGCGTAGTTTGAGAGATAAAAACTGAAAGAGAAGTTGTTTACCTGTTTTCTCACCCACTAGGAAGGTAAGAACACCTGTGGAGTTAAAATATTCAACAGAAACCTCAGAAAAACGGATGGAAAAATGGAATGGCCTTGTTAAAGGGATCCAGAGGTGGCTGTAGCTCTGATCAGGAGGTGAGTGGTTCAATCATGGCCCCAACAGGTTATATGTTGAAGTATCCTTTTTGCAAGATATTGAACCCCAAAACTCCTCCCAGGGTGGCGTACAGATGGCAGCCCTCTGCGTCTCACAGACGGGTCAAATGCAGTAATCAGTTTCTTTGTTTGTGTAACATATTTGGCGAATAAATAAATAAACCTTAAATACAAAATCTATCATTAACAGGATTATAAAAAACCTGCTGTATGGAATCCTGTACATGTCTACTACTGTCTCAAGAAGAAAGAAGAAGAACTACAAGAAGAAAGTGGCAGATTTATTATGTTTTATAACATAATTACATAATAAAGTACATCAATTTTAACATTATTAACAAATGAAATAAATTAAAAGTAAATTCAGCTTTTATATATAGCATTTCAGATTCAACTGAGTCATATTTATAGCTTATTATTCAATAAACTTTAATAAAATTGATGTTATGTGACCATGTCCTCAGAGATATGAAAAGGCAATAAAATATTTGATCAGTAATCTGCGAGAACCCCCCAGTGAAAAGACGAATGTCTTGAAGCTTTTAAGTTTTTTCCAGTTTTCATACTTATTAGTCTCCTAAGAAAAGCCAAAAACCTTGTGAAACATTTTGAGTATGTGCACACATTCCCCCTCCTGATCTAGAGTTCCAAGTTTAGTTTTATGGTCCTAAATTAATGCCAAAAAACATCAGAATTATGCTGCTCAGTTCTAAATATTCAAGGCGAGGTCTGTTTAAAGGCGAGCGAGACGAACAGCACAAATCTGGAGTTCTGGAACGAAATTCAGAGCTGCCTCGTTTTGGTAAGCTTAAATCCTCTTCCAAAGGTGTTTTATACAAAAAAGAAAACATGTTTCATTCCATCCCAACAAAATTTTACTTATTTACTGAGTTAAAATGTGGAGTTTGTAAAATTGTTATTGTTTTATGACTTTGTTTGATTGTTTTTATGTAGAATAAACTTCAGTTATAGACTAGCTTGGTTTGAATTGACAGCATGCAACTGGATTAAAATCTGAATTTTTACTCATTACATTTTATACAGAACTGTGAGATGATATTTGTATTGACATGTTGGTATATACGGTTCTTTCAGGACTATTGAGCGTGTCTAAATACAAGCTGTAGGTGTCCATGTTGTAACATAAGAATTTTTAAACTTTTAGTTAAACACATTCCAGTAACAAACAAAAATATGCACCATAAATGTATTTTTTTCCAAGCAGTCACTGTAACATGGTTGGTTAAAAAATTTAAATACTGTAGCCGACTAGGGAAAATCACTTCCTGCACTAAACTCACATGCAGCAGCTTTATTTCCTTCTTCAACAGCCAGATTGATCATCTTTAACTTGAAATCTGCATCATGTTCATTTCTTCATGTGTTTTTCATCATGACCATGTGCACGAAGCCCAAAATGAAGAATTTAGTGTGAGTGCGTTTTGATTTCATTCCAACAGTTTCATTGGTCCTCTGTGTTCGGTGATGTCATTGGTCTGATTTGACGAGGCAAAATGTTTTGGTGACATGAAGCCTGTAAAATTCCATAAATTAGTTGCATCATTGTTTAAGCTGCTGTGTTCAAAGCCTGTGGAAAAAGTAGTAGCATATAGTCCAGAATTTACAGTAAAGCATGATGGTCAAACCAGAAGGTTGTTTATAGAAGTCAAATCAATTTTATTCCACAAAACATTTTCCCAGCTTGTTGTGTCACAACCTCAACTCTGGGGACCATCTCCGGAGTCTCAGCTTGAACCTGGACATCAATCATAATTCATAACTAACCAGCATAGATTGAAGGCGCTTTGGCTTCAGCTGAGGTTTCTCTGAGCATCAGATCTGCCTCCCCTGGGTCATGTTCCAGCTCAAAATACTCCTAAAACTCACAGCAAGTCAAAACTCCAAACGACAGGGTAGCTCGGAAAAAGTTAAATCCCTGTAGACGACAGATTCTTTTTTTCCAGATTCGGCTTTAGGAGTCAGATAACTATCTTTGTGATCTTTTCATCACAGGCCACAGAGGAATAATGAATATAATAAATTACTGCAGAAGTCTCACTCACTAAAAAGAAGGAAAGATCAGGGGTCAAGGGCTTTTTAAGGTGAAAGCAGAACATGTAAATAATACAATCTACATGGGAGTGATCTGGAAAACTGCCATTGTGGATTTTTTTTCTTCATGAATAACTAATTCAATTCAGTGTATTTATACAGCATCAGTTTACCACAAACATCATCTAAAAGTAGTGTAGAACCAGTAAGTCCAATTCACATAAACAGTTCCAGAATCAAAGCTGCTTATATTTAAGTCAATTTAAAAGGTACAATATGTAAGAATTTTACAGTGAAATAATCACACAACAGTTTAATGTCCCACTGATGAAGATAAAGTCACATTGTAACAGATTTTGATCTCAGGCGGCTGGTTGGTCGCTAGTTTCTGTCACTTTAAAAACGCTGTTGCGGGACAGACCGATTGTTTACAATAACTAGTCCAGGTCCAGACTTCCTGGTTCCATAGTGAATCACACGTGAGCCTGTAAGGTTGTCAAGTCTTCAACACAAGTAGTTAAAATTCAACGAGAACCAGCAGCAAAGAGTAAAAGAAGCCGCAGAAAAAACAGGAAGGGGAGATGGTAAGTAGCTGAGAGCGGGCGGTTTTGTTTTTCTACATGAACGATTTGATGACAAGGTCTTATTCTAACATACTGCACCTTTAACAGATTTGTAATATGATCAATAAATCAATAAATTATAAAATGACAGTTAGCGAAACCAGCAGATTGAGTTTGAATCTTGTTGAGAGTCTACGTATCTGTTATTGTAAATTTTGTTCAACCAAAAATTCAGAACTTTAGCTAATGACGATGAACCTAAAGTGACACGCTATTAGCGCTAGTTTGCATAAACTAAACAGTGTAAACCGGGTGAGAATTAACAGGTAGATTTATTTCTCATCCATTCTTGAAGTCTTTAGAACAACTGGAAGAGAAGATTCTGGAAGCAAATGAACCAAAACAATTTCAAACAACAAAAGGAACAAATTGAAATGCAGCTTTTGTTTGAACTGAACGGACTGAGGAGAGTAAAACATCATCTCCAGGAGACACAATAAACAATGAAATCTGGTCTGTTTTGCCTCCATATTGTTGGTGTGAGCTGAGTTATGTGTATCTCACTGACATTTTCTCAAGTTTCACAATAATATTTTCTGTTGTCACTAACTTGTTTTTGATTATGTGAATAGTTGGAACAATGTTTTACAAAGGAAATGTGATTGTTTTTCAGTTGAAGATTTTTTAACATTTAAACACAACAAAAAGGATGATACATGTACTGTACATGTTATATGTTATCCCCCTTACCCACTTTAATCATCAGTGTTTTGTTGGTTACATGTCTGTGAACACTTTCCCACGTGAATCACCAGAGATGATTTGTGGGAGCACACACACCCCAAGGGGATCTTTTTTTTCAGATTTTTTTCCTGAGAAGTTGTTATTCATCATATAAACATGTCTGTGTGTTGATCCTAGAGTTACAACAAACAGCAGCTGCACTAAAAGAACTGATGTTGAAACATAACTGAGGTGTCATTTTACTCCAAAATTCAATTTAAATACATTCATGTGTAAACGATCCACCGCTGCTCTGCTCATGTTGTCTCACAATTCTGTTTAACATCTTTATCTTGTTGTGGTTTAAAACATTCAAATTCATGCAGATTGTGTGAAGAAAAAACAAATCCCTTATTTTCTTGTATTCAGAACAGCATCTCTCTCAGATTTACTGGAAAACCACACCAAAGACATTCAGGTCTGAGCAGTGGTTGTAGGACCAGGAGGACCTGGTCTCATTCTTTTGTGTTCTGTTCGGTGTTACTTTTGGCAGTCCAGCCTTTATTCATCATGGCCCTTTGAGTAGTGGCCTCATAATTTATAAAGTTCAGGCCCATGTTCAGCTGGCGTCACGCCCAAAACCTTCTTCATCAGCATGTGGGAGTGACTGATAAATGAACGGCTCGATGTTATTGCAGGGAAATAATCGTATAATGGGCCCATCGTCGTCTTGTGACCATCTCAAACGAGTTAAAGGTTGAAATAAAATCCTCTCCTTTGTTTTGACCCTTAGTATTTTAGTTTAGAGCTTTAAGTGTTCAGTTTGAATTTCCATCAGCTTCCAGATAAAAACCTTAATTATAAAACCAAGCCTGATCTGATAATCATTTTGAAAGTTTATCAATTCTATTTACTCATTTTGTATGTCACATGATTATTCCCAGCTCTTCTGTTTTCACACTAAGGGTGGAGGAACCGGGCTGTGGCTGATCTCAAGTGCAAAGAGGCAGAGAGTGACTTGGCTGGATAATAAGAGCAGTTTATTGAAACAAAAGGTAATCAAAACTCAAAGGAAGTTTTTCTGTGGTTGACGGGGGAAAGGGGTGGGGGGGGGGGGGGGTTAATTCTGGCATCCATGAAATCAAAGCATGGATCAAAATGAAGAAAACAAGGAAATAGGCTTGACCGATCAGTCCCAATGCCGTTTCCAACCTGTCCTCATGATTTTAGTCAAACACATTTGTGATCTGTTGAGTTATCTCATTGAACAAAGAAATAAATGGGCCAACCAATAAAAAAAACGCCGGCAGAAGTATAACCTCCATGGAGAAGGTACAATCACTCTTTTGAGTTTCACAGCAGCAGAAAGATGATTCACGGCGTGTTTGATAAATCAGGCCGGCGAGACAAATGACTCAAACTGCACCAGTGAGCACCTGCACCTGAAAATCCTTTTATTAACCTGGTCCTTGGTTTGCAGTCATGTATCTCTCATGCAGCTGACTTTAAGCAAAGGCTCGTCTTCTTCTTCTCGACTGGAAACATCATGGAGGACACAAAATATGACACAATAGTATTTTCCCATACTTTCAGTGATGACTTCACTTATGGCACATTTTTCAGGAAGAATATGATCTTGAAGCTTTTTATGGCTTGAATCTCTCTACTTGTGATTTCACTAATTGGAGCATGACTTTGCATTTTTTTTCTTCCATCCATGAGGTTCAAATGCATTCCAAAACAAATTTAAGATACTTTGCATGCAGCAGTTTTGAATTAGTGGGCTTCTGGCCTTGATTACCATTGTTCATAAATCAAGCCTTATAATTAGAGCTCTTAGCTGATTATTTAGGGATTAGATCATTAAGACTCAGGCAACAAACTCCTTTAAAGGCATGTTGGGTACAGTATTTTACAGTGTACTCATTTTTTAATTTAAGCTATTTTTCCCAGATAATTATGGTCATTTAAATTATCTGACTTTATCCTCTAATTATTTTATATTGAAGAGAGTTAAGCTTTAAGTGGGCTCCCTACGTCACCAGGAAAAGATGCTGCTATTGGATTTTACTGAAAAACATGATTTATTAAAATTCGAAGCTTTGCAATTGGCATCAAAACACAAAAGCTGTGTGAAAAAGAACCATCTTTTCTTTACCGACCAATAAAAACTTCTGAAAATGAAGGAAGGCAGGAAGATGAACAACTCAAGCACATGACAGACTGAATTAAACACAAAGCTACAGTATTATTATCCATGTGTTTTAGTTTTAGTGTTACTATTTTTGACCCATCATCAATCAGTTTGTGGTGACATGTGACAAACCACTTGTAAAACAAAATATATGTCTATGATCTCAGCAAAAAATATCTGGTTAAGGATTAAAAAAACAAAACAAGTACCTGGTAAATATTGGGACATAAATAACCTGGTTAGGGTGATGAAAAAAATGAATATTTTTGTTTGTTGTGTGAGTTTTATTAAAAACTAAAGCATGTAGACAATGAGTTCTTCCCTCAAGAAATATAAAAATCTCAATTCAAACATAAACATGGCTCCATTCCCTTTTTACCATAAATTTAAATTAATAATGTGATGTATGTTCCTGCAGACTTCAACCAGGAGGATTAAAACGGATGCCTGTTTGGTCTAAATCCACAGTTAAAGTGAAGATTAAAGGTACAATATTATGTACTGAAAAGTAGCAGCCTGTTTAGGAAAAAACTTTTGTTTATGTTCTAAAACTTTTTAGAATTATCATTCCCAGTTAAAACCAGACAACTAGCAGATGATTCTAAAAAGCAAATCTTTAGTAAGTCTCAATGAGGTAATTCTACTTTATTCTCATAGTGACAGGACCGTCAAACCATCCTTGCTCTTATTTGGGTTAAACAAAAGATTAAAAACTGACAGACCACCCAAACCTGTGAAGAACTGAGCCTGGTTTTGTCCTGACCTGTGCTGCACCTTCTTTGTTGCGTAACAGACTCTTGATTGATCCCATATTTTTATTCACGTGGGTTTGTCTTTTTGATCCAAATTAAAGCGTGAAGAATAAAATGGCAGAACTCTGTAACAGCCACGCTCCCACCCACTCTTTGGTACGTGCCCTCTCATGTAGACACATATGGTTCTATTCAAACTCTTTCTTTACAGGGGGACCTTAAAAACCACATGATTAGAGTAAATGGAATATGAAACCCCAAATTTGGGTCTTTTGATGAAGAACTCAGATGCAGATATGCACCATATTGCCAAAAGTATTAGGACAGCCCTCCAGGTGTGTCAGTCACCTCTTATGGCCCAAGGCGTGCAGACAGCTTCTGCAAACATCAGTGAAACAATTAATCGATTTCAGGTGCTCAAAGAATTCAAGAGTGGTACCATGACAGGATGTCACCTGTGCAATATATCCATTTGTGTAACATCTTCACTAACTAATATTCCATCGAATATTACATCACCAATTGCAATGCACAGTGGAGTAAAGCATGTCTCCACTAGGAGACATGTTCTCTGGTGAGACGAGTCACATGCATCTGTCAATCAGATGGACCATTTTGGTGGAAGGAGGATTGTGGTATGAGGTTTTATATCGGAGGTTGGGTTCTATCTCTTAGACTAGGTGAAAGAAACCCTCAATGCTTCAACACGTCAAGAACAATTAGAACGATTTCAAAGTTTGGAGATGATCCCTTTCTGTTCCAACATGATCTCACTAATGTGCTTCTGGAAGAGTGGTCAACAATTCCCATAAACACACACATAAATCCTAGGGAAAGCAGAGAAGTTAAAGCTGTTAGGGCTGTAAGGTGTAGATCAAATCTATTAAACACATTGAATTAAGAACAAGGGGTCATAAGGCAGAAGTAGTGTCTTATAATTGTATTTTCACAT